>WBNM01030845.1:2094-25786 GCA_013399055.1 Ramphastos sulfuratus | reverse complement strand
GGCTTGCTCTGTTCACCATGGGGATCCCAGCTTGATGAGGGGGCCTGCTGCATTCACCTTTAGGAAACAAAATGACCCCATGCACCAAACACGGCCAAACTGTCTCAGGGATGGTTTGGCTACAGACACTGACCTTGGAGGTGGATCTATGCCCTGGTGGCTTACAGAAGTGTGATCAATAAATAAAATCTGGCACAGGAAAACAAATTTCTGATTTCCAGGGGTGTAATGAGGTCAGCACAGTATGGTGTCACTGCCACTGAAAGAAGGGCCTCTGTTACACATCCACACAGATGGTGCAAATGGAAAAAATAAATAGGGAAGGAAATAGACTGCCTGGAGGCAGGTGACTTTGTAAGTGATGTGAAAATAGAATGAAAAGGAACCTGAGGGGGCAGATGAGAAAATGAGGCAGTGAGAAACATGCAAGCAATTGAGAAGAAGGTTGTAGTGAAAGGAAAGATGGGAAAATATTTTGGGCAAATGGGCAAAGTAAATGTCTCTAAATCAAGCAAGAAATGAGAGGGATGAGAAGGAATGCAATGTTTTGAAAGACAGGGAAATGAGGAAGAATGAGGAAGAAAGAAGATAATGTTGAAGGAGAAAAATGACAGTATGGCTATGAGAGCTATCACTAGAGAAATTCTGTGTAGCTTGAATAGACCACTCCTACAGATAACTTAGGCAAGGTATAAATGGTGGACAGCAAGTCATGACATTGCTTTCCTACCAGAGAAAAATAAATTTCTGGAAAAATATTCAGAAGCCAAAATATATGAGGAAGGACTTTTTACAAGGGTTTATTGTGATAGGAGAAGGAGGAATGGACTAAAGTTGGAAGAGGGGAAATTTAGACTGGATATTAGGAAGAAATTCTTTCCAGTGAGGGTGGTAAGACACTGGAACAGGTTGCCCAGGGAGGTTGTGGCTGCGGATGTGGAGATTGAACACCCTCCCTGGAGGTGTTCGAGGCCAGGTTGGAGGAGACCTTGAGCAACGTGGTGTAGTGGGAGGTGACCCTGCAGGTGCCCATGCCAAGGAGGTTTGAACTAGATGATCTTTAAGGTCTCTTTCAACCCAAACCATTCTAAGTCTACAATATTTCACAAGCTAGAGAGGTTAAGCAATTTGCAGGAGGATGCCATTATAATTAAACAGTATTGATGTTAACAATTTGCTGGATAAATAGTTTGTAATTCTCTCTTTGGTTTGGTGGTGTTGTTTGGGTTTTGTTTTGGTTTTGTTTTTTTGGTATTGTTTTGTTTTGTTTTGTTTTAACTCCTTCATTTCAAATTGGAGAAGCATTTTAAGATTTCAGTTTATTTCAAACCTTGCCAAATCTGAGTTATCCACAAAACCAGGCAATATTTTGATGGCCATGGAAATTATTTTATGATTTTCTCTGTAAGAGTCTATCTCTTTTGCAAAGTACAAAACCAGCTGAAAAAAAAATAAAAACAAAAACCACCACACACAGAGAATTTTTAAATTATTTTTTTAGACAATCTGCCCAATTCAGTGTGGGCAAAATCAGTTCAAAGCTCTGGAGACTCACTCTGAGCTGACAGCCTGTAGCCTCTTGGACTGAAGTCAGGGGACTACTCAAAGAAGTAAATCTGTTGAACCCTGTATGTAATGTGTTTGCAGGAGCAGCTCCTACACTGATAGCGTAACATGAAAGGCAAATTTTAAAAAGAAATTCAGGAACATTTGGTGGTGTTAAGTCAGCAAGTAAATACTCACCATCTGCTCTCTAGATTCCTAATCTATTTCCCTTGATTTTATGGGTAGCATACTTCCTGTGTGTGCAAGCTTGAGGCTGCATCATTAAACTTTTGTGTTGATCTTTTATTTATTTTTTTTTTTTAGTGTTTTAACAGAAACATTTAAATTACTTTGCCATTTTGGAGGTGAAATTTTGTTCTTACATATAATGTATTCTGGTTGGAAATGTTGCATTCTCCTACAGTTTATTTTAAGGTGTTTTATTGAAGCACACTTCTAATAATGATGAATAATTGCAGGTATGTTCTTGGAAAAAATTATATCCAGTTATCTAGAGCTGAGCGACTACTACAGAGAAGATCTCAGTTTGAGCCTGGATGAAAAGTATTTCATAGAATTCCAGGTTGGAAGGGATCTCAAGGATCATCTGGTCCAATCTTTCTTGGCAAAAGGACAGTCTAGACAAGATGATCCATCACCCTGTCCAGCTGAATCTTTAAAGTGTCCAATGCTGGGGAATCCACTTCCCTGGGGAGATGATTCCAATGGCTGATTGTTCTCATGGGGAAAAATGTTCCTCTTGTGTCAAATCAGGATGTCCACAGCAGTAACTTGAACTCATTGCCCCATGTCTTTTCCATGTGACTCCTTGTTAAAAGGGACTGTCCATCTTCTTTGTAGCCACCCTTTAACTACTAGAACATAATGACTTCTTTTTCTCCAGGCTAAACAAACCCAGTTCTCTCCTTTCCTCACAAGGCAGCTTTCCAGTCCTCTGATCATCTGTGTGGCCTTTCCCTGGACCTTCTTCAGCCTGTCCACACCATTCTGCATAGTGAGGACCAAAACTGAACACAGGATTCCTGGTGTGGTCTGACCAGTGCTGAGTGGGACAATGACTTTTTTATCCCTGCTGGGGATGTCCTTGTTGATGCAACCCAGCATTGTGTTGGCTTTCTTTTCTGCAGCAGCACACAGTTCACTCAGGCTGAACTTGTTGCCCATCAGGACCCCTCTCTTTCCACAGAACTACTCCTTAGGTGGGTAAATCCCAGTCTGTGCTGCATTCCCAAATTATGTTTTCGTAGGTGCAAGGCATTTGTCCTTGTTGTACTTGATGAAGTTCTTGTTATCCCACTTCCAGCTCATCCAGGGTGGTTCTTCCTTCCCACCTGTCTGCTTCCCCACTCAGGTTGGTATCATCAGCAAACATCATAGGACCATGGAACAGTTTGGGTGGGAAGGGACTTTAAAATTCATCTAGTTCCAACCCCCTTGCTGTGGGCAGGGACACCTCCTACCAGACCAGGTTGCTCATAGCTCTGTGCAGCCTGTCTTTCAACTTCCAGGCTTGAAGCCTCTCCACAGCTTCTCAGGGTGCATTTGATCTCATTATCTGTCATGAAACTACTAAACAGTGTTGGGCCCAGTATTGATCCCTGGGGGGAATGTAGAACCTTTGTCCTTGTACTAAGGTTCAGCATGCTCAGCAGGATCTCAACCTCCACAGTACTGTGATCACTGCAGCCTAGGCTATCCCTGAGATACCCCAAAGCAGGTTTGTTTGGTTTGTGATTAGCAAGTCCAGCAGTGCCTCATTCCTGGGTGGCATGTCTAACGTGTGCATGAGGAAGCTGTCCTCTGTGCTCCAGGAACCTGATGGATGACAGGTGAGGTTATTGTATTGTTCTGTGGTTGAAGTCACCCACTAGAGCCATGCCTCTGTAAGACACCTGTAGTGTAGTGAAGGGTGTTGCTTGCCTCCCAAAGCTCTGGTTCACTGCACAAACATTTAAGAAACTAGCTCATATAAAATTCTGTCCTCAATCATCTGAAAATGAATCCTTTTACAATCCTGGGGACTTTATTGCTCTCTACAACTACCTGAAAGGATGTTGTAGCCAGGTGGGGGTCAATCTCTTCTCCCAGGCAACCAGTGACAGAATGAGGGGGGACAGTCTCAGGCTGCACCAGGGGAGGTTTAGGCTGGGTGTTAGGAAGAAGTTTTTCACAGAAAAAGAGATTGGCATTGGAATGGGCTGCCCAGTGAGGTGGTACAGTCACTGTCTCTGAGAGTCTTTGAAAAAAGGATGGACATGGCACTTGGTGCCATGGTTTAGTTTATTAGATAGTGTTGGGTAATAGGTCAGACTTGATGATCTCAAAGGTATTTTCCAACCTGAATAATTCTGTCATTCTGTTTTCTCAAACATCAGATTCCTCCATCAGATTCTAAGAGTTTGGCAGTAAGTCTTTAAATATTTAAGATAGTACACTACTCAATTTTGAATTAGGTCTTGTAAATGTTCTAAACATTTTCAAAAGTTTGACTTCCAGACTGTGTTGTTACCTTAGGGGTGAGTTCTGGATTGCCATGCATTGCAAGAAAAAAAAAAAGAAAAAGGGAAAAAAAAAAAGAAAAAAAAAGAGTTGGTGCATATTATAAAAGCTATAAAATTTGCTACATACTTCAATGTTGAGAAGTACTTATCACAGCTTGAGGAAGGCTTATGTCACTGAGGGAAGCTATAGGAATAGCAATTTTCTATGCACTGCAAAGTAAACATACTTGGAAAACTAATTAAAACTACTTTAAAAACTCTCCATGATCCTCATTCTTCCCCCTACAGATTCACCTGTAATTTATATTTAATTCAATATAATTAGATAAAATGCAATCTCCTTTCTGGATGTATAAAAACTTGCCCCCATGAACTGGTGTAGTGAGAACTATAATGATAAAGTTCTTTTAACCTTATATGAGTGATTTCATGAACTTCCTTTCCAGTTAGCTTGACTTGGAATGTGGCTAGATGAAGGAGAAATACACCACTGTTAAATCTTCCACAAAAATATAACTGTCCATGTGGGGCTTAAATCTGCATCTCATCTGTATCCAAGGATTTCAGCTGATTTAGAGATGGTTCACATCACTTAATATTCATGAGAAAACTGGCATTTATGTGAGGATATTTCTGACTGTCTAAACCAGAACCAGAACCAATACTTCCATTCCTTTAAGTGTGGTAATTAAACAATGGTAATTAGAACCATAGACTTTGCATCAGATGCTGGACCAAGCTGATTTTCTGACTTCTCATCTGGTATGTGTGACAACAGTAATCACACTTCCTTGCAGGATGCATTGTAAACCTCTCCAGATCAAATCTGACAAGCTGTTTTGTGACAGCCACCCTTGGTGTGATTGAGATGTCTGTACACCCAACATTAAGCTACTTAAGCTTATAAGCCAAAGCTTTTACAGCCCCAAAGCCACAAATCCTTATCACTTTGTTTCACACCCTTTCTTCCTTCATTGTCTCCAACAGTGGTGAAAACAGTAAGAGAAGTTCCAGCTGAGACCTTGTGTGGATTTCTGAGCAGCTATTAATCACCTTGTTCCAGATTCTAACATGAAGTCTTTATCACCAGTTCCCAAAACGCTGAAAAAAGCACTAAATTCGTTCAGGATGAGCTGGATATTTTTGCCTGCAGGCAGGCTGTGTGAGCACACCTGTTTCCATTGCCAGTCTCCAGGGTTCATTTCCTCCTTGCTGAGCAATACTCGGGTAGGGAATTCTACTCTGCTACAGAAAAGCCTCCTGTGAAGTCAGACTAATTACACACACCTCTGCGATTACAAAAGGCCAATCAATTGTGTTGGTTAACACAAATAGAACAGGTTCAGTATCTGTGGAAAAGGAAATCTGACACTGCCATGGAGTAATTATTGTATAGTCAGTAGATGCTGGCACAACTTTAGAATCCATCCTCTTACAAACCAAATAAACCATAATGTCTTTGTATTAAGTTCATAAAGGCTCAGCAGGAGACCCGCAGATAGTTCTGTGGAGCTGTTACAATTCCACTTTATTCTGCTACTGTTACTCTCAAGATTTTCTTCTGTTACAGCTCCGTACAAGGTCAGACCGAAACACAGCACTGCCAGTATTACCTTCTGCAGGCAAGGGAGCAGTGCAAGTCAGTGCCACATCTGTTTGGGTAGCACAGATGACAGAAATAGTGGCAGAAGACACGTAGTCTTGACAACCTGCTAAGGAAGCTGGAAATAATTGGGCTACTAAGGGATGACAAACTAAAACATCACCTTTTGTTTGTGGAATGCAACTCTTGTTCCTCTGGCTTCTCCCCAAAGGATGAAGTAGCATTTCCTCTTTGAGCAAATTGTACATCTCTGAAGTATTTTTTAAAAAGATTGTACCATACCTGAGGGAATGAATCACGGGAGGCTTAAAATCAATGTCAATTTTCTTTTTAAATGTTTATCCTCCTGAAAAAAAAATCAGTAATTGCTTTTATAGGGTGCAGAATGTTTGGAGAAGTTAGCTAGCTTATCTCCTTGTCATTTTATGCTGATCTGCCAAGTTGTCTTCTGCAAGGATAAGGAAAAGAAATAATGTTGATTTTATTCAGTTACTTTCATATTCAAAAGGTTTTCCCAATTAAACCTGGTGAGAGGTAATGACAAAACTTAAATCTAAGTTTATCTGAAATATTTCATGTTGCTACTGATCTTCTTGTGAGTAAAAATAAATGGAACAAGGAGGCAGATGTTCAGAGTGGAGGAGCAGGATCCTCTATTTGTCCAGTGAGCCTTTTCTTTTGGCCCATGTTTTGTGTTGTTTTTTTGGTTTTTTGTTTGCCTGCTTTTTTTCCCCTGAAGTCTCTAGCACACTGTAAGCATTTTAGAAAGGGAAGGAGATATTAAGGAACAATTTCCTAGCCTGGTTGAAAGAGAAAAAGAAACCAACCAACCAAACAAAAAAGATGAACGACTGAAGCTAAACCATCAAGCCAGTATTTTAAATTGTATCAGCTATCTTACAGAATTTAGTTATCTTACAGCAATAGAGAGCTGTGGGATAGGTATTTTTTTGCTTTTGAGAAAAGAAGCAATAGTTAGTGAACTGCCCTAAAAGTTGGGATGTCAACTTCCATGACAGCACAGTCTTCAGTCTGAGTCTGTCTTGACCTAGCAGGTGTTAATCATCTAGCTCTCCAACATTATCTTCATCTGCATCCTTAGTTTAGGGGAAAAAAAATATCCTGAAACTGCAATTAATCTCTAATGAAAATATTGTTGAAAATTAGTGGAATAGCAATTCTGCAGGAACATGACCAGTCTGCATTTTCTCTAGAGGCATCTGGCTGGCCAGTGAAATGCCAGTGAAATGCAGTTCATCCAGAAAATGAAAGGCAGGATAATGTCAGCATTGGGAAGACCGTTTCCTCTTTTGGCTTTTTCTCCCCATGAAATGAATGGGTTTAAACTGGCAGAAGGGAGATTGAAACTGGATGTTAGGAGGAAGTTCTTTCCAGTGAGGGTGGTGAGACACTGGCACAGGTTGCCCAGGGAGGTTGTGAATGGTCCCTCCCTGGAGGAGTTCAAGGCCAGGCTGGACAAGGCCTTGAGTGACCTGTTCTAGTGGGAGGTGTCCCTGCCTATGGCAGAGGGTTGGAACTGGATGAGCTTTGAGGTCCCTTCCAACCTTACCATTCTATGATTCTAGGTATCCTGCTCTGAAGACTCAGAAAACCAAAGAAAGCCCCAAACCAAACAGAACTATTTTTCTTCTCCTTGACACTGGCAGGTTGAGTTCCATTTCAGGTTTCCAGTGCATAGAGAAGGACAATAATATGAGGAAAGCCCTCACCTACAAATGACTTCTGGAATCCTGGTTAATAATTAATGATCATAGTCTTCTGCAAAGATCACAAGATCTTTTCAGATTCTCTGGGGAAATCCAATCCATTTGGTTAACTCTTCCCTTTTTCTGGGCCTTACATTCCTCAGGAATCTCTTAACTGATGTTCACTTTTATGTGTACCATCTTCCCCTTCTCCCACTTAGAACCAGGTTTTCTGCTGTCACCCTTCTATAATAAAGAGCTGTTCCTAATGTATTCTGAGAACCTGTTGCCTGTGTCCTGCTCCCTTTGGGTGGCAAAACTTCCCCTTCACCTACGCTCTTGCCCTTTGAATGCTTAACTACTGTAAAAATGCCTCACCTGCCTCCTTCCCTTCGTCGGGTGGCTTAATGGTTAAACCTAACGCCACCCTGCTCCTTCCCACTCTCACCTTTACCTTGTAAGGCCTGTCCCACTTTCTTCCCCTGCTTCAAAGGCAGGGCACACCTGTCTGATACACCTCTGAAGGCTTCCCGGCCGGTCCTCCCTGACCAACCTGCCCAGAGAGTTGTGGAGTCTCCATCTCCGGAGGCATTCAGAACCCGCCTGGACGTGTTTCTGGGTGACTTTCTCTGGGTAATCCTGCTCTAGCAGGAGTGTTGGACTCGATGTTTTCCAGAAGTCACTTCCAACTCCTGCCATTCTGTGATTCTCCTTAGCTCCACTGCAGCGCTGCGGGTTCTTCTAAGGAGTCTCTCCGCTGACAGCTAACACCGTCACGCTACAAACACGCAGACCGTCTCCGCTTTGTTCTCCCCGCTCCAAGAGGGCCGATCAAGTTGTCGCCACTCTGCGATGCGGCTCATTTAACTTGTCCCCGATTTCTCTCGCTCCCTCCCTCCGCAGCTGCCGGCGAAACGCCGTTCGAAAGGGCGCCGGCAGCCCGCGCGCCTGCGCACTCCACTCCCCGCTGCCCACCGCACCCTGGCGGGGCGGCTCGGCAAGGAAAAGGAACTACGTGTCCCGGCATGCCCCACGAAGCTCGCTCCGCACGGTCGGAGGGAGCGGGTCCCTCTCACGGCACGCCGGGAGTTGTAGTTCTTTGGCGCCGGGTATTGTCTCTCCCCTTTCTCTGTCCGGGAACCCGACCGCCACCCCTGCCGGGTGAGTGCGGTGACTGACAGTTTCTTGCAGCCAGTGGCCGGAGGGCTGTGTGGCGGAGCCTCGCGCCCGTCTCCTCGGAGACCGGGGAGAGCTGGTGCCTCAATAGAGTAGCCGGCGTCCCGGGAGAACGGAGGTGAGTGGGTCTGAGCCCGGGAGCGCCTACCCGGCTCTCCCTACACCGTCTCGCCGTTCAACGCCCGGCCTGGGACCCCGCTTGGGGTGTGGTGTGCAGAGCAGGGCAGCAGATGGGCGGTGGGAGGGGGCTTAGGGGGAGGGGAACGCGGCGGGGGGAGCCAGGAGGAGCCGAGGGGAGTGCAGCGCCGCGCCTGGGCCGCCCCCTCTGCGCGCCCCTCGGGACAGTGGCGCTGTCTGTAACCCCCGGTGGGCAGAGCTGGGGCGGGGGGATCACGGGTCCTCTTGTCCTCCCCTGTTTTTACCGCTTGATTTTTCAAACCGTCCCTGCGGGCTCAGGTGCCGCTTCTCTCCTCCCCGCAGCTCCACCCTCCCGGGAAGCGGCTGCCCCGCGGGGAGGTTAATGTGTAACACCGTGGACCGTTGCTTGAGGCGGGGACCCGCCGCCCGCCCCTCCGATCCGCCCCGCGGCCTGCCAGGTCACCCTCTTGTCCCGCCGTCGGCACAGCCCCTCCGACCCTGAAGCCAGGAACCCTCCCCGGGAGGTGGGCAGCGGCTGGCTGCCTTGTGCCGTTCGGGAAGCCGGCAGCGTTACTTTTAGAGCGTTAAACCGGGGGCCGGACGTGTCCCTCCTGGCTCTGCCCTTTGCCTGGAAGCTCCGGGAGTTTAAAACCATTCCGAGCCTTTTTTTTTCCCTGATCTTGTGTGTGGCTGCTTCAGCCTCAAATTCTGGTCCTCTGTTCGGTGTTCCAACAGCTTTGGAGCGTGTTTGCAAGAAAAGTTGGGGGGGAAAAGGAGTGCTTATCTGCCAACAAAACCTTGTCACCTACTTAAATATAACAAATGCATTTAATCCGAATTGTAAACGCACGATTGTTTATACAATAGCTTTAGAAAACGTCGTCCTTAGTGGCATGATAGTTGTCAGCCAAACCAGCAAATGTCCTGGTTGTGTTCTTTACACTTCGTACACTGGCTTCGGTGTGAGAAGAGTTCTTAACAACTAGTTTTAAGCCTGCTGGTGCTAATTAAAGTCGGTCGCTTCCGAATGATCACGCTAGGTACACCTAATTGTTTTCTGGCAGAGCAACTGCTGCTTATCCAGCAAACATGGTGGTGTGTTTTGCCAATTGTGAAATGTTGATAAGATGTTTTAATTAAAATATTATCCTGCTCAAGTTCTCAAACAAGTGGTGGCTGTCTCCTACAGGTTGTGCTGTTAGATGTCTTGTGTAACTTGTCTACGAACACAGACAGCATTTGAATGGTGAGTGGAATTCAAATTTCTTAACTTCTCTTGTAGCTTTGTAGTGGCACCGTTTGTGAAAGTTTTGCCTTAATGAGTGGCTTCTCCCAGCGCTTCGTGTGTGAGGGATGAGGGAGCAGTCTGTGTGCTTCCAGTTTTGCATGCTTATATGTAGTCTCACTGTTGAAAAACAAAAAGAAGACAATCAGTCCTCTGCTTTTCACAAAAAGAAAAAAAAAAAAAAAAAAGCCCAGTAACATGGATACTGTCGTCCTGAATGCTTGTTTCCAAAGGCTTTACAAAATGACCTGGTGGTCAGTGGTGTCGCCTTGAACTTCACATGCTTCCTCACTGCCCCCTGCAACTGTGAAGCTAGAGTCTAACAAACTGTAACAGGAGTTAAGTGGCCTGTTTCTGTTTGCTCTTTTTGTTGCTACGAGTTAACGAGCAGAAGCAGGAAACAAAACACCTCTCTCCCTTGGAAGTAAGCAAATAAGGATTATTTTCTAGGAGTAGAGGGGTTTGGAAACGACATGAAAAACAAGCATAGGTATGTAAAAACAGTCCACAAAGGTAGTTTGTGTGGGGGCAAGTACAATTCAACCATAACTAGTATTTTTGGTGTCTTAAATGGCAGACCAGAATGCGTGCTGGCAGAAAGCTGAAAGGATTCTTTTTTTGCAGTTTGGGGACAAAGCTGATAAATTTGGGTAAATGAGATTATTTCATCTTCTTGAACAACTCTTAATTTGTATCTATTGGCATTTCTGTCTGAAATATCCTGGCAAGTGTTTTGTGGTCATTAAGCTGTATTACTTCTGTGCTTTCCTACTCAGCTGTGTGTGTTGCTGTTCCTATAAAGCTGCTTTATCTCAATTGTAAAGTCATGATTAATGCTAGCAGCATGTAGAGTTCCTTTTTTTTTTTTTTTTTTTTTAAATTTTTAAGCTAAACTAAAACACATGGGTGTAGGAATTACTGACTGAAAGGCATTTTTTTAATGGTGTTTGCTTTGTGACAAATGATTTTTTTAGTAGGTTAATTGACCGGTGTAACAGTAAATCTGATTTTGGATTCTGAATGCCCTTTTGTTGCAAGTGTAACTGAAATGTGGGGGAAAGCTGAAGTCTGAGATACTTCTTTTAAGCTGCCTTTGCAATCAGTCACTAGAGAGATACAGGCAACTTTCGGGGTCATTTACATGGATAAATGTGGTCCCTGTATATTGAGAATAAAAGGGGATGGACTATAGCTGAGTAGATATACTTGAGCTGTAACTTTTGTGTTGCTGGGAGAGGACAGATGAGTATCACCCAGGATTTTCACTCTGCTGTGAAGTGTGGTGGTATTGGAATGGGGCAGTAAGCCAGAAGTTAACTGAATATTAGGTAAAGTTGGGGAAAGTGTAACCTGCTGTAATATAAACACATTGGCTGTACAGTAGAAGACTTAGATTCTGCTCTTTGCTTTGACACTTAGTTACTTGGTGATTTTGCACAGCCACTTCACTTGATGTGCTGCTATTCTCTCATCAGTGAAATTAAGACTATGGTACCTGTTCTTTTCAAATTGTTTTGAGTGTTGTGTTCCTTCTTTAGCAATAGTTTCTAGTAGAGTCCACAGCCATATTTCTGAAGTGTAAATAGAATATTGGGTACTGAAAAACCTGAAATGTGATTGAGAATTAAAATGGCTCTTTTTTTTTTTTTTTTTCCCCTTTAGAGACTTCATCAGATGGAGTGACACTCTTGAAACATGAACAAAAAAAGGACTAATTAAAAGTTTTCCTGTTTCAGGGAAAAAAACCAACAACCTCAAAATGTATAGGCCAGGGGAAACAGTCAAACGTCGACTCAACGTGCATGCTCCTCCTCGGATAAGAAACGTGGAAGTTGCTAGAGGAAGGGCAGGTTATGGATTCACCCTTGCTGGGCAAGCTCCTTGTGTTCTTAGTTGTGTTATGAAAGGAAGCCCTGCAGATTATGTGGGACTTAAAGCAGGAGATCAGATATTTGCAGTTAATGAAATCAATGTGAAAAAAGCCTCTCATGAAGATGTTGTGAAACTTATAGGAAAGTGTGCTGGAGTCCTGCACATGGTCATTGCTGAAGGGATTAGCCACATAGACTCATGTTCAAGTGATGAAGAAGTTGGTTTTTATGATGGGAAGGGATGGCTAAAACCCAAACCTGACTCTAAAGCTCTGGGTATAAACAGAGCAGAGAAAGTTGTTGAAGAAATGCAATCTGGTGGCATTTTCAACATGATCTTTGAGAATCCTACTCTTTGTGCTGCTAGCTCAGATTATTCTGCACCAAAGCAAAGATCGTTTTCAGCTTCTGCTGCTATTAGATTTGAAAGTGGCAATGAAAGCAATCCAAACCTACTGTCAAAGGAAGAAATATCCAGAGTCCTAAATGATGATTCTGTTTTTAGAATTGGACTGGAGAGTGCAGAAGACTTTGGATTAGATGCAAGCATATTAAACGTTGCCATGATTGTAGGCTACCTGGGATCCATTGAACTTCCTTCCACAACCTCCAACTTGGAAACTGAGAGCTTGCAGGCTATCCGCGGGTGCATGAGACGTCTGCGGGCAGAGCAGAAAATCCATTCCCTGGTGATGATGAAGATAATGCACGACTGCATTCAGCTCTGCAGCGACAAATCAGGGCTGGTGGCAGAATATCCTGCAGAGAAACTGGCATTCAGTGCCGTGTGCCCGGATGACAGAAGATTCTTTGGACTAGTTACAATGCAGACAAATGATGATGCAAGTTTGGCTCAGGAAGACGAAGGGGTTCTGAGGACATCTTGCCATGTTTTTATGGTGGATCCCGAATTATTCCATCATAAAATTCACCAGGGCATAGCAAAGCGTTTTGGACTGGAATGCACAGCAGATCCAGACACAAATGGCTGTCTGGAGTTTCCAACGTCATCTCTACCAGTCCTGCAATTTATTTCTGTCCTGTACAGGGATATGGGGGAACTGATTGAGGGAATGCGTGCCAGGGCTTTTCTTGATGGTGATGCAGATGCTCACCAGAATAACAGCACAAGCAGTAACAGTGACAGTGGAATTGGGAATTTTAACCAAGAAGAGAAGAATAATAGAGTTCTGGTGGTTGATTTGGGGAGCAATCCAAGTAAACACATTCCTAACAGCATATGGGAAAATCCAGTAGGAAGGGGACAAAATCAGCCTCCTTCCCATTGGAATGGCTTCTGTCATGAACAAGAAGGAAACATTCCTTTAGAAGCAATTCCCAGTGAGAAGCCCCAGAGTGTAAGCAAACACCTAAGTCCTTCAGCTCGCATCGAAGTTCCACTGGTCTCCTCCCGAAATTCAGTACCCCCATCCAAGAAAAATGCTGCAGGCCCAGGCAATCAGAGGTGGTTGCCTGTGCATGTTCTGCAGGAATGGCAGCATGGGAATGCAAGTGACCAGGAGTCCTACACGGATTCCACGGACGGCTGGTCCAGCGTGAACTGTGCGACTCTTCCCCCGCCAATGAGTAAGATTCCAGCTGACAGGTACAGAGTTGATGGCAGCTTTGGCCAGCCACAGCTGAAATCTCACAAAAGTGAGTGGTCCAAGAAGGTGTTTTGCATGCAGAACAAATTTGCCCCTTCGCACAGTATTAGGAAGTCTAAAGAGGACAAAAAGGTAAGAATGTGTTGATGCTGGTTCATTGAAACCCCCAAAGCCCCCAACAGCCCATGGTATTTTACACCATCATGTTTGCATAGTGAAATAGAAAATGTATCCTAGAGTCATGAAACGGTTTGGGTCTGAAAGGAACTTAAAAGTCTTCTAGTTCCAACCCTCACCTGCCACGTGCAGGGACATCTACTAGAGCAGCTTGCTCAAGGCCCTGTCCAACCTGCCTCTGAACACTTGTCAGGCTTGGAGCCTCCACAGCTTCTCTGGGCAACCAGTTCCAGTGCCTCACCACTCTCCTGGGGAAGAATTTCTTCCTCCTGTCTCATCTAAGCTGAGCGTCTCCTGGTTTGAAGCTGTATCATATAGCAAATTTCAGATGAAGAAACAAGATGATTTTTTTCTCCCTTGCAAAAGCTTTGCATATTCCTGTTTAATTGATTGCAGCTCTGGAATTGTTCTGCTGGAAGTGATGTCCATTAGAGCTTTCTCTTCTTGACTCTTCATTGCTTCCAAATGTTGCAATGACATTGTGATGATAGGATACATGACATTCTAGCAGCTTCAGTTCCTTCTGACCTCCAGCAGCAAAGGAATAGAAGCAGCCTGGGCCCTCAGTCTGGTTCCTTAATGAGAAGGCTGGCTTGCAGATGTCAGTATTTTAGTGATATCCCTTTTTATAGAGATGTAGCCTGACTGTTAGTTGAAAATTTATGTTCCTCACTTGAACTGAGTAAGAGATTAATGTTATGAAACTTCACTGCAGCAAACCTCCATATCAAACAGCATCAAACCTACATCAAAGGAGAGCTGTTAGTGGTGGTTGCAGCAGCCACCATTAGGTCACCAATCTAACATTCTACCAGCAAGCTGTAATTCAGATTTTAGCCCAAACTGCAACTTCATCTCCTTGTTTTGACTACCATGAGGCTTCTGTAAACTGAAGTGAGAAGATGTAAACAAAAAGAAGTGTGGGAGGGGTATCCAGCAGCCTCACAGTCTGTTCCTTTGTCACATGCATGTCTTGCTGTCGAGGGAATTAATCTCTTGGGAGTCTCTTGTTGATAATGGGATTCCAGTCAAGTGGAGGTCATTGATCCTACGCTGAAAGAGTTAGCAGCAGAGTTGTATCCAAAACTTTTGCCGACTCCAGGGAAAGTCAGAACCTTATGATCTAAATTAGTCTGAGAATCATTGTCCTTCCATGGAACTGTTGGGGGGGGTCCAAAGGAGGCCACAAAGATGATCAGAGGGCTGGAGCACCTCTGCTAGGAAGACTGGCTGGGAGAGTTGGGGTTTTTCAGCCTGGAGAAGAGAAAGCTCTAGGGAAACCTTAGAGCAGCCTTTAGGGTTTGAAGGGAGCCTCCAGGAGAGCTGGAGAAGGACTGTTTCCAAAGGCATGGACAAGGGGTAATGGCTTCCAACTGGAAGAAGCTGGATTTTAATTACACACGAGGAAGAAATTCTTCTCCATAGAGGTTAATGGAAATCAAGAAAGTACTAATGAAAACCTCTTAGGAAAAAAGTACACCTGAAGATGAAAGCTGTTCTTTATGTGGGTAAACACTAACAGTATTTCCCCTACTGTATCACCAGAGTGTATGTTCCAGCACTAAATATCTCAATTAATCTTCCTTTTTTAAGTCTGTACTAATAAAATTGGCATTTCTTTTCTTTGATTAATAACAACTTTGCTTGCAAGACACATTTAAACCATTTGTACGTGCCTTTAGCACTTAGTCTCCTCATTAAGGCTACAGAACCTCTTTTGCATTTTAATTTTGGGTTTTTTTTTGGTATTATTGAAGTAATTGTAACTGAGGAGAGCAGCTCAGGAAAATCTTGAAGTCGTTTGCAAGCTGGAGTTGTAAGCACTTAGCTTTATTCAGAGTAATTCTGTGTTCTCACCCTAAAATTTTAATGCAAACAGTCCTGGGATGTCATCAGTGATGAATTCTTTGGGTACTGCAGAAACAGAAAATCTGTGGGTCTTTTACATATTTGAGCACTAATTTGCTTTCTCAGGGGAATGGTATTCAGAAATTCAGACTTTTTCCTGGTAAAGGTAGGGTTGTCTGTTCCAAAACATTATTTGGATGGGTTAGATCCTGCTCTCTAGAAAACAGTGTCAACTTCTGGTGACCTTTCTAAGTGGTAAAGACTGATTTTACACACTGTGCTCAGGCACATTCCAGTTATGGAAAAAAGCTAAATGGCCACATGGGATTGCATTCATATTTATACAGCCCCATGGCTGAGTCTAATGCTTCATTTGGCAGAGAAGTCCTTGGACTGCTTTGTAATTAAGGTGCATTTTTTTTTGTCTTTAATACTGGAGGGTAAAGTATCCTGAGTGGGAATGTGCAGGAGCCACCAGAGGAATAAAAGGTTGCCACAGCTGGAGTGGTTTCTGATGGACTCTGCACACCCATGTGCTGTACTCTCCTCCTTGGAGCTCTCGGTGCACACTGGGGCAAGGGCCTGAGTTCCTGGGTGCAATTCTGATTGAGCAGAACTCTGCAGTCAAACAGCATGGAAATCAGGAAGATACACTGTCCTGCACAGTGCTGGTGGGCAAGAGGGGCAGGAACTCTTTCTTGGTTTTTGTAACTGCTCTGATAAAACATTTGTGAGTTGTGCAGAGCACAGGAGCAGATGTGAGACAGTGCTGGTGAACATTTGCCTGTTTAAATCTGCAGTTCCAGAACTGGACCTGGGAGGTGTAAGAATGGCATTGAAGACTTCAGGTTGCAGAAAACGTTATTTTCTGAGCTTTGTTTTATTGGAATTGTGATTTGTTTTGTAATAATTGGCAAACTTCCACTTTTAAAAGAATGCTTTTTACACTGCTACAAAGCATTTTAAAGTTCAAATATAAGTGTGAGAGTTTAAAAAAAAAAATTAAAACCACCTGGTTTGATTAAATGTGACTGGATAGCAGGAGGGGTTTTGTAGTGCTTTTAAAATGTTATAAAGAATTTTCCCCTAAATTACTGAACTCATACTTTCACAGTTGGTGTGTTTGGGGATTTTTTTTAATCTTTGGCTTTTACAATGGTTGTTATATGTGGGGAGAGAAGAACTAAATCAGGGAAATTTGAGTTCTAATTCATCTCTTGTGACTGAGATGTACTTGAAGGTGTCTCTGGTCCTCTGCACTTCTAACATGATTTCCTGTGCGGTATTTTGTGTTTCTTAAAAGTTGATTGTGAACAGGTTTCTACTGGGGCATCTTAGGAGGCTGTTTTGGAAATCTCTGACTTCTGTAGGCCTTAGATGAAAACAAGTAGCAGGAGGCCTGCTGATGTAGCTGAAGCTCACTGAAAAGGCAGATCATGGGAAGAAGGATGCCTTTCAGTCTCAGAATGGCTGAGGAAGCTTTCTGGTGGAGAGAAGCTTCTGACTTGCTGTAAGACTGATAGAGGGTCAGGGCGTGTGGTCTCATGAGGTCTATGAAACTGGCAGGTTATGGTTTCAAGGGGAATGGAATCATTCCTGCTTCTTTGTTTGTTATTCCTTTTGCACTGTACTGCCTTTGCTGCTGCACTGGTATTTCCAAGTTCTTCAGCACCCCACTAAGTTCCAGCCACTTACCTACTCACCCGTGGCATGACTTGGGGTTACACAAAAGCAAAGCATTGTAAGTAATATGAAAACACCAGGGGATGCTAGGATTGGCAAAGGACTTGAGAGATTGCTGAACAGGGTAGCATTCCTTTCCCTCTAGACTAAATTAATAGAATACATTTGATCTTGGTCTACCCTCACTCTCTGTGTTCAGGCTGGCATTTGGCCAAAAATATGTCTATCCATTACTGTTTTAAATTAAGTTTTACTGGGAATATACTCCTTTTTCCACTGGAAAGCTTCAGTTCAGTCCTGGAGTTTTCCTCTCTGTGAGGAGAGAATCCTGGGCATTGACCTCTCACCATCCTTTTTTTTTTTTTTTTTTAAGGAGAAAATCTGTTTCAATGTTGTAGAGGCCAGTACAAGGTGTAAGATCTTTTACATCCTGAGGACTCTGTATCTGTGTACTGGGTTTATTCCAAGTGAATGTGCCAAATCTATTAAACAGTAATTAAGAAGCCACTGAAAATGTTGGGCATTGATTTTTAGAAGCCTTTTTCTGCTTCATGTTTGTTGTAAGACTTCCATCTTGATCATGTTATTGTTTCTGCTCATAAAGAGTATGAAATTGAAAATGGGTCCTATTTATAGATCATAGTGAAAGAATCACTCAGGTGAAAGAATGGCTCAGGTTGGAAGGGACCTCAGTGATCATCCACTCTGACCTCTTCCCACCATGGGCAGGGACACCTCTCAACTAGACTCAGCTGCTCAAGGCCTCATCCAGCCTGGCCTTCAGCACACCCAGGAAGGAGGGAGCCACAACCTCCCTGGGCAGCTTGTTCCAGAGTCTCACCACTCCTGTACTGAAGAACTTCCTCAGGTCCGGTCTAACCCTGTTCTCCTTCAGCTTTAAACCATTCCCCCTTGTCCTGTCTTGGGACACCCTTATGAAAAGTCCCTCTGCAGCCTTCCTGCAGGATCCCTTCAGGTACTGGAAGGCAGCTTTAAGGTCTCCCCAGAGTCTTGTCTTCTCCAGGCTGAACACCTCCAGCTCCCTCAGCCTATCCTCATAGCAGAGGTGCTCCAGCCTTTGGATCATCTTTGTGGTGTCCTTCGGACTCTCTCCGCCAGCTGTGTGTCCTCCTTGTGCTGGGGACATCAGACCTGGAGGGAGTATTCGAGGTGGAGTCTCACAAGAGCAGAGTAAATGGGCTGAATCCCCTCTTGACCTGCTCTCCATACTCCTCTTGCTGCAGCCCAGGACACCAGATAATCCCATTGTCTGAAACTCACTGGACAAACAGTATTGCAAATACATTGTTTTGTAACCCCTAAAATATGTCAATTGCTTTGTAATCTTCATGATTTAAACTGATGAAAATACTGTACAAATGTAGGAGCAGACAGCTAAGCCCTGCTGTGGGCTTCACTAATGCATCGTCCCTTGCTGATGGATTTTCTGGGTTGCTCTTCCTGGTACTGTTTTAATCAGAAGTTTATCTACTTCAGCAGAGTTGTCTGTGTTTCCAGAGCAAGTATTACTGTCAAAGATAGACTGTTCAGGTTAAAAATGGAATAGTTATTTGTTATTCATGATTTGCTTCAAATGGAAGAAGTGTAGCTTTCAGTGTTGGTAACTGGATGGTTACCGATTTAGATGCACAGACAATGTTGGCAAAGCTCTGTGGTTCCCATATTTCTGTTTTGTTGTATAATTACATGGTTTCTTTCCCTTCCCTCTACAATTCTCTTTGCTCCCTAGCTTAAATTGTTCCACCCCAGCTGTTTATAAAGCAGAATTAATGACAGCTGGATTCCTATTCTTACGCAGTAGAATTTAATGCTAACCTTTGGAATTAGAGGCTTTGATCTGATTGAGATGGATGTATGTACCTTAAAGACAACTCAACTGAAATCCCAAACACAAATCTAGGTCTGGGAGTGTGCTTATGTGAGTTAATCTGGAAAGAGGCATTTATAGGAAATAGGTCCTCTGATACATTTTGCTAGGAGAAAATGAAAAGCAGTTCAGTGTTTAGCAATTTTCTGCAGCCTTTTCATGGCTGTTGTAATCTTCCAAAATAATATTTATAAATGGTCAGAGTCTTTTCTAGGCTGAGTACCCCCAGCTCTCTTTGCCAAAACTCATAGCAGAGGTGCTCCAGCCCTTGGATCCCTCCTCTGGACTTGCTCCAACAACTCTGTGTCCTTTTTATGTTGGAAAGGATAGTCTGAATATTCAGAAATAGGGGAAGGATGTTCTGATATGCAGAGAAGGATATTCTACATCATCAAACCAAATGGTAGCTCTTGGAGGCAATCCTGTATTCTCTTGCCTGCCATACACTTACCAGCTGTACCTTTGAAAAAAAAAAAAAAAAGTTTGCACCTTGCCTTCCCTTCCACCCCCTGCCTTCTACAGGAACAATATTCCATCACTAGTATGATCTTAGAAGCTCATTTTCCAGCCTGAGGTCTAGACGTGGTCACCTTATACCAATTTCTTCTGCTGCTGGTGTCTTCTTGTATGGATGTGGCTCTTTCTTCAGTGTTTGCCTTTCTGTTTATGAATAGGAATCATACTGTTAGCTTTCATGTGGTTTGATATAAAGCACTTAGTCTTCTGGGAAGTCAAGTTGTTCATTCTCCAGATCACTTCAGTGGCCCTTTTCTGAAGCTATTTGCATTTAAATTCTTTGTTCTGGGAGATGAGTGACCAAAAATTGATGCTGATTTCCTGGTCAAGCTTTTGTGTAATTGTAGTGTACATTTTTCTGTCTCTATTCTTAATACTTCTTCATTTGCTTTGCTGATTTGTTACTGATTATTGGACCATACTGACTTAATGTTCCCAGCTAATGCCTACCTAATGTTCCAGATGATTTGGAACCAGTTGTGATGTGTGTGCTTGTCATTTTCTCCACGTTTCTCCCTCCTGTGCTCTGGTCTTTCTGTTTCTCTGCAATTTCCAGCTAATAGACTTCCATCCCCTACAAGATGCTATTATCTAGTATCTGAGAAAGTGCTCTTAGTGTCCCATCTGCATTAGTATCATCCACATGTGGTTTTTTTTTTTTTTTGTTAGAAAAGGGGTTAGGAGAGTGGTAAAGTGTAGATGGTCAGTGTTTGTGCGTTAGTACAGGAGGCAAGCCATGCATTTAGTTTACTTGGATGTCTAATGTGGCAGGACAGCCTCTTTTCTATGTCTTCCCAGAGTGTACAGTGATCTTACATGAAATTTTACCTTGTTCTTTATCAAATTATGGACCTAAGTGCCATTAAAAATGGAGTTAGAAGGCAGTGAAATGTGTCATTACCATCTGATTAGTAAAGAGATATTCTTGAAAGTCAGCATTGACCAGTAATGGTGAATGATGCCATTTGAATCCTTTTGCATAAAGGTGCCAAAAAAAAACAAACCCAGAAATGGTTACAGCAAGTGCAGTGTAATTAAAGCCCGTGGAAAAGCTGTCAGGAAAGCTCGCATGATGCTAAACCTTTTTTAATTAACCCTCCCTCACCTAATCCAATTTTGTGAGGTGATGTCAGTCTGTGATGATGGCAGCAGTGCAGGGCAGCCTGGAGGGAGTTAGTTATTAATTCTTTTTTTGTTGTTTCATAGCACATAGAGACCTCTCCACTGATATTCCTTATATACTGCTTCTGTTCCTGGACCACAGGAAGCTCTCTTCCCATTTCCCTCCCAAATCCTTTTATCTTCTCAGGGTGTGAGAAGCCCTAACCCAACATACCCCATATTTCAATCCATCCCATAGTCAGCCCCCTCAGCCCCTCGCTTTATTTTATATTTGCATGAGAGGACAATATATGTTTAGCTGTAGAGAGACACAAAGACCATGCTGTACAAAATGGAAACTCCTTGTTGTTACTTATTCCAGTTCATTAGAAAGTGATAATGCCAGAATGGTTTAGATTGGAAGGGAATTTAAAGATCATCCAGTTCCAACCCCCACTGCCATGGGCAAGGTCACTTATTATAACACTTGCTAAATGCATTTGCTGGAATATGAAAGCTCATGCTATGGCTGGGTATTTCTCTAAGCTAATGGAATATGTTTTCTAGAGGTGTTTGGTTTCTTTGTGCTCTGAATAATTGATAAGTTTTCACCAACCTGCTTCTGTGCACTCAAGCTCCAGGTTAAGGTATCATATTGACTGTCCCAGGTTCACATTGCATTTCCTTGGGAGTACCAACTTTGAGAGTTCCTTAGAGTTGGCAGTGAGCATCATCAGTTGTTGGCAGTTGTGTGGGTCTGTGCTGGGAACAGGATGATTTCATTTTGTAACCTGTAGCTGATTGTCAATGCCTGCAGGAGTGGTCAGTGGTACATACAAAGTCCTTTAAGCTAGCACAGCTGCTGAAAACCGTGTTGTATGTAACTGCTGCTGGACTTGTTGACATCAGCTAAAATTTATTTCTGGGAGCCCATCCTCTTTCTGTTTCAAAGAGCTATATTTATGCAACTCACCTCGGATTGGATTGTGTTGGGGTTCTTTCTGCCCCTCTGTGTGCAGTCTGATGTGAACCATGTGCTTTCTCACTCCCTCTGTCTTGCTCATACATCAAGCACAACATTTTCTGCCTTATCGTTCCTACTTTTCTTGTACATCTTTCTTATTGTCAGGGAGATACTGTTCTCACTTGGCCACATTCACAAACTGCTGCCCTATCAGTCCTCTGCTGACTTAAGTTTTGAATGCTTTACTTTGTTAAGGAGGTGAGGAGGTTGCTCACCTAGAAGGCCAAACAAGCAGGTTAAAAATGGAATGTAAAAAAGTATCTACTTGAAGGGAAAGAAAGGCTGTAGTTTGGTCAGTGGTTTCAGGGCATTTACACTTGCTGTTTGCAGTTAGCTTAAGGAACAGGGATGATGTAGCTATAGAAGTAAAGAAAAAACCCAGCCTTATTCATTGTCCTAGTTTTTCTCTGATGATTGCACATTTAACTGGAATTCACTGTCTGCTAGCTCACCATTTTCACATTGTAAGAAGAACAGAAAAAGGAATGGGTTTTTTTAGAGCATCAGTGTGCTAATTCCTTTAATCCTTTGTTGTTTTTCCTCTCCATCTGCCAAATCATAACAGGATAAAGGCTTTCAGAGATATGTTCTTTTGTGCTTTCATCATGATAGACAGTAGTAGCAGGGTTGTAAGTATCTGTATTGCAAACTACAGAGGATATATTGCTGTAGCTCATGCCTTTCACTAATCAGATGTCTATGCCTTTCTGATTGCTTTTGGATCCCTAGAATCAGTTATCAGATGGACTTTGGTTTCTAATCCTGTTTCTGTGATTTGATTTCTCAAGATCTTCCTGAGCACCTAGATATTTTAAAATTTCCTTTACAGGTTCATCCAACCAGTGTTTTCAGAAGAAGATCTTTAAGATCTGATAGTAAAGAGTTCTAGGGCTTGCAGGCAATCTGGATTTAAAAGAACTCCAGCCCAGTGTTTGTGTAGCAAATGTCACTGTTTCCATTTGGCAGCTAACAGTGAATGAAACATTTTTGTTTGCCATTCAGTGTACTGTTTTGAATTTTTTTTTTTTAGGTTGTTTCAATGTTTTTATATATCAGTTCAGTAGTGTAAAAAAGACTTTTAGAAGGATGATCAGTTCTTCACGGCTATCTCAGCAAAATTTACCTTAAGCTCAATCACTGTCTGGATGTGTGTGCTGTATGACCTGCTCTTCTGGCAGGGGATGATCTTCAAAGGTCCCCCAAAACCTCTACAACATTCTCTTGTTCTAATCTTTCTTTGTGCCAATGCTGTGGATTTCTTTAGAGTCCCATGAAAAACATTTGCTGGAGTATTGCTATTTGCTTAAGCTGCACAAGCCTTTATTTTGTGTGTGTGTGTGTGCAAGGCAATTAAAAAAAACCTGATCTGCAGAAGGTTTGCCTTTGTAGTGTGAATGTGTGGAATAGAGTCCATCTTTGATTGTGGATGCTGTACTTCTGCATGTGCCCTTAAAAATCCTTAGGAACTAATCTCCAGTTGCCAGATTTCCAGTTTTCCTTTGCAGCACCTGCCCAGTTTTCACCTTAGCCAGTAACAATACTTTCCTCACAAAACAACAGACCTTAGTGAACTGAAAATTAGGCAGGAAGGAAGTTTCCTGTAGAAATGGATCACTTTTGAGGCTGAATGAAGAAGTTGGAGTCTCAGCTTCTTGACGGTCATGAGCCCTGCATACATAGATTGGATCCAAATTTCTCCTGTATGTTGTGTTATGTTTTGACATCTCTGTTAGCTTGTAAACAGAATCTTGTTGTGAGTACTGGTGACAGTCACAGTCATAGAATCATAGAATGGTAAGGTTGGAAGGGACCTCAAGGATCACCTAGTTCCAACCCCCTGCCATAGGCAGGGACACCTCCCACTGGTACAGGTCACTCAAGGCCTCAGCCAACCTGGCCTTGAACACCTCCAGGGAGGGAGCAGCCACAACCTCCCTGGGCAACCTGTGCCAGTGTCTCACCACCCTCACTGCAAACAACTTCCTCCTAACATCCAGTTTAA
>WBNM01030843.1:0-16617 GCA_013399055.1 Ramphastos sulfuratus | reverse complement strand
ACACACATATATATATACATATGAACAGACAGCATCTTGTAAAAATTCATGTCTTTTCATACTTCTGCATAATTCTAGAGACACATTAATTTATGGAGACACATCTGTTTATTTATTCAATATGAAAGTAATACAAAGTAGTTTCTCAAAAATAATGATAATTTAAAAAAAAAAAAAAAAAGAACAGAAGTAGTTGGATTTTGCATAGAATTTCCACTATCTGTTAACCAATTTATTGATACACTCTCATTAGCTTTGCAAAAAGTTCTAGGCAAAATTACTTCTTAAAGAAACTTGGATGGAGCTCAATAATTCTGATTTATTCCACAGAATAGAATATATCTTAAAAAAAAAAAAAAAAAAAGTGGAAAGTGTTTTGCATTAAGCAAGCACTTGAATTTAGCAGTTATTAAGCTTCTGGGAATGAGATGCATAAAGTGATTAGAAATTGTAAGATTAATTTGCATTACAGAGGATTTGTTGTTTTTATTTTTACACACTTCTTGAGACTGAAACCCACATACTATAAATGAAGCTTTCCTGGAACTTTAGGCTGACTAAGGACAGGGTTATAGAAAAAAAGCCAGTCAAAATTTCTACTAGGCATCACTAGTTGATTTTTTGTTGTTGTACACTGTATCTTGAATAGTACAGTGCAAGCTATGATAAAATTGGTGGTCTTTTTTTTTTTTTCCAATATTATTTCCTTTCCTCTTAATTACAAAACCAGGAATGGAAGTTAATGTGAGTGTCATTTGCCTTTACTTTAAACTTCTAAATTAGATGGTTAAGTAAACCAATTTCAAGTAATAAAAAAGGAGCTTAATTTTAGAAATGAAATGCAGTTTGAGTCATACTTGAGTTGCAGTATTTTCTGAAAGTACAAGAAAATACTTCTTCCTTGTCTTGCACACAAGGATTGCTTATACTGTGAAAGACATCTCTCAAGCTGCCCAATGTACTAAAAGGTGCAGACTGTCAAAGCATCACACTTCCATGCTTCATACTTTTGAGAGACAGTGCAGCTGTAGCTGTATCACATCAGTACAGAACACATTTACTCCAGCTGAACAGTCATCCACAAAAGGTCTCTCAGCCCAATTCCTTTCACGAATTGCCTAATGAAGAGCTATGTATAAATGACTGAAGTCACACCCCTATGTATTTGTTCCATACTTACACCCTAGTTAATAAGTGTTGTACTGAGACTGTTAGTTCTCAGTACCTATTTTAGTATATTTATATAGAGAAGAGTAGAAAGAAAAGGCAGAAAATGAATACCATTTGAAAACAGAGCTAGAGACGTGAAAGCATGTTACAGGATATAATTTAAATGTGAAGATGAAACTGCATTTACAACCTACAGATTTCTAGTTTCTCACTACAGGGCTTTCCAAACAAAGGAAATCTCAATAGCAACACACTAAATTACGATTAATATTAAAAGTTAACACTGAGCTTCAGTCTTGTATATATCAGTATTGGTGCTTTCAAAGCCACTTAAATTAACTTGATGACAAAACTAATCTGCCTAAGCCAGTATTTTAATGCAGTTTAAGAAAAGGTGTTATGCTTTTTGAGTTGCATGAAACAGTTGAATAACTTCTGCAGCTAAAATGAGAAGCAGAAAGCACTGCAGTGCCCCAGTGTGCTGAACAACATAAAAGACTGGCTTCCCACACTTCCAACACTATCAGCTATGAGCCTTTCTAAACAGACTACTTCCTGCGCTAAACATCTCTCACTTCTCTTTTCATCTGCTGTGAACTCCATTAGTCTGTAACTCCAGCACATGATTCTCATCTCAGTTATAGTTACAAATACATAACATTTCAAAAATTAATTTTGGAAAAAAGAAATAATGAAGGGTTAATAATTGATATACAATCCAGGCTGTAAAAAGACTAACAACTTCAGTGATCTAATTTTGCTCGCTACCTTTTCGCGTTTGTAAAGAACAAATAAAACACAGTCTGGTGGTATTTCATCCTCTTTGCACTTGGTTTTGCCTCTGTGTAGAAGAATTTTTGCATTTCCCAGGGCGTGGGGCAATGCAAAAAGACTAGGAAAGTGAGCATATATAGATGAAATATTTACTTACAGGTGCTTACAGAGGTAACTTATCAGCATTTATAAACTCTTCAGCACCTGTCTTCGAAAAAGTTTTGTATGATATAAGTATGATGTAAAAGAAAGACTACCTCACATTCAGACAAAGGACAAGAGAGGGTATGGAACTTGAAGCAAACCAGCAGGTATCATCTGGATCATCAGAGTAACTCTGGATGGAGGGAATGATTTAGGATGAAGATTACAATAAAATGGTCAAAGAAGAATCAGGATTTCTTTTCTTCCCCTGAAAACTTGTTACAGTAACACAGAACTACCACAAGATCTGGTGGTGTTATATAGAAACACAAGAAAACTCAACTAACCAGACATAGGCATCAAAACATGTAAGAAGTAAGGGCAAAAACCCCAAGTCCCAGAAGAAAAGAATATGTCACATTTTGATTCTGAGCTACTATGGGATTTGGAAAACTGAACCTACAAGGAGATTATTGATGAATTTTCCTTAGATTCAGAATACTGCTGAAAACTTCTGCACTGCTGAATGCTGCTGCTCATTCCACAACAAAAAGCTTCTATTCACATGCCACTTTTGAAGGATATACCATGAAGAGTTAATCATCAGCTACAGAGTTAATTGTGTTCATAAACCAAGGTTTTGCATATATACTGAGATTATATCCAACACCGATGAGATAAAACAGAAAATTAAAACAGTGATCAGGCACTGGAATGAAGTCGAGGGCACACAAAGAACAGGACATACTATGCACATTTTATGGCATGCTAAACTTTTGGGATGGGATCTAATTGTAGTTTTGGTTTGGTGTTTCATTCTAGCAGCTTGTAAACACACCTTAATATATCCTATTATTCACTGCAGAATGGTAGCTGGTGTAATTTTTCACCTGGTTTCAAAGGTGAGAAAAGTTTATGAGGAATTGGTGACTAGATTAAGAGACACAGTGATCTACAAAATAACTTGTCGTTGTTCACCTCAAATGAAAAATATTCTTGTTTTCAGTAAGGTTCGTCTAGGTGAGAGAGTTTTGCCTTAAATGGATGACAAAAGCAAAGAGAAAAGTTCAGTCAGAAGGGAGAAGCATTCAAGAAACCAGTGAAGATTTCTTAAGGAAGGAAGACTTCCTTCTTAAGGAAGGATAGACTATGGAGGTACCAGTAAACAAAAACCTGAATTTAAGCCACCAGTGTGTGGTCACAGTACAGAAAGTCAACTACATCCTGAGACACATTAAAATAAAAGTGTACTTAGGAGGTCAAGATGTGATAGTTTCCTGTTACTCTGCTCTGATGAGAGTCTTCTTGAAGTACTGCATCCAGCTCTGGAGTCCTCACTGCATGACAGACATAAAACTATTGGATGTAGGTCCAGAATAGGACCATTAAGATAATCAGGGGGCTGGAGGAGCAGATGACAGGCTTAGAGAGTTGGGGATGTTCAGACTCCAAAAGAGAAGGCTTTGAGAGACAACACAGCAGCCTTCCATTACTTAATGGGAGTCTACAGGAAAGAGAAGGAAGGACTCTTTATGAGGCGGTGTAGTGATAGGACAAAGGGTAATGGTTTTACACTGAAAGAGGGTAGATTTAGACTGGACATAAAGATGAAATATTTTACAGTAAGGGAGGGGAAAAACTGGAGGGGAAAAACTGGAAGAGGTTGCTCAGAGAAGTTGTGGATGTCCCCATCCTGGAAGCGTTTAAGGCATGGTTGGATGAGGCTTTAAGCAATCTGACCTGGTTGAAGGCATCCTTGCACATGGAAAAGGGATTGGAACTAGATGATCTTTAAGGTCCCTTCCAGTCAAACCCATTCTAGGATTCTATGAAGTCTACTGAGTCATAAGTTTGAAGAACTTACATCCTGTATTTTAAAACTAAAAACTCCTCCCTTTAAGCCAATATTTTTGGATCTGTATTCTTGAGGTCAGGTTCTGCTTAACCACTTTGAAGTAAGTATTTTTATTTAAAAATTAAGACTGTTTCATTTTAATATTTGTTTTAATCAGTAATTCTGAAGTAGTAATTTTCACTAGAAGAATATGAATTTACTAATCTGAGTTCAGGCACTCAGTTTTGCAAATTTTGAATATAATGTCTGGGACCGTGGTTAACAAACAGAGGTTAAAGATTTGTGACAGGTTAATTATCTAATGAGAAAGCTGAAATTAAACTGGCTTCAATGAAAATAATTAAAGATTTATATGCTGAAGCTTTACTTGTGATTTTCAGGGAAGACATTGTGAAACCTTTGTCCATGCTTCAATAGCTCAACATTTCATAGAATCATAGAATGATTCAGGTTGGAAAGGATCTCAGAAGGCCAGATAAGGCACACAAGGTTAGCTATAAGTTCCCACATCTCTCCTTCCATAGCATGCACAGTTCTGCAATGGTCATTGCTGATTCCATGTGTATCCTGGACAGGCTTCTACAACATCTGTTACCTGTAAAACAACTGAAAGAAGGAAAATTCAACTAACTACACAGAAGCTGCAATAGTTTCTGAAGAATGTGATGTGATTAAGATCACATTAGGAAGCCTTTACAGTTGTTCAATTTAGAGGTGAAATGTAAAGCTTTGTATGCTAAATTACAAAGCCAAAACATAAAGTGGTTAGGAGCCTGAGATGAAGGCTGCATTCTGTTCTCCAGGGTTACAACACATGCCTGAAAGAATTGGTGTGACACTTCAGATAATGAATGAAGAGTGGAAAGAGAGGTGAGATGCTCAGAGCAGTTTCTAATAACTAGAAGGGCACAGGAATTAGTTATCACAGAATGCTACCTTGTGTAGAGATAAAAGATGGAAACATTTGTCAATTAAATAACTATCAGATCTGCTCGAAGGAGAGAACTACCTACTATGGACTGATAAATGTATAGGATTTGCAGATGTGGAAAGATGTAGTGAAGAAGGTTCAAAAGGAATCAGGTAGATTTGTTCACAAATCTTTTGAAGCTGAAATAGGTGAAGTTAGAGAGACCAGAATGTTTGGATAGTGACTTCCATTAGTAAGGACAAATGCCAGGCCAGACTTAGCCTTCATACCTTTCTTGAAGACAGAAAGTGCTGAAACTCAGACAGTAAAGGACTTAGCAATTGCTCTCCACTGAAACTGCAGCCAGAAGATATCATTCTTCCTAGCTCAATTCATGGAGGCAAATGTTGGTATAGCAGCCCACGACAACAGAGAAACAAGAGCTAAATGCTCACATGGATGTGGATGGCATTGCAAGGCTTCCACTACAGGTATCTTTATTCATGGGGAGAAAACTACCTTTGGGGTTTTTTGGGTGTTTCATTTTTTGTTTTGTTTTGTTTTGTTTTGTTTGTAGAAACAGCTAGAAAACCAACAGAAATATCTTCAAATATCTTCAAAGTTCCTCATGAAGGTGAAGTTAACTACTTCAAATCAGCTCTCAGATGCAGTCTGTTCTCCTCAGTCTGCAACATAATACTTTGGGTGCCAAAATTCTGGAGTAATACTCCAAGACAGGAAGAACCATGTAAAATTTGTGTCAAGAAATGCTAATTCACAAGGCTTATTTTTGCCAAGTTCACAATTATTTCTATTATACATCCTGAACATTTTAACCAAATTGTGATCTGTCTGCTATTAAAAACAAGATAGCAACACTAGACTTTGAGATCACAATTAGCTGTTATAAAAGATCCTTTTATTTTTGTCTTAGTAGAAGCATTGTATCTTTCATTAATATACAGGATATTCTGACACTAGAGGACATATTACTACACTGTAAACTCTAAGAACTGAGCTAACAATTTTACTTTTTGGTTAAAAATAATGGATTTTAGATTTATTGAATTTATCATGTGTGGATGTTGCTTTATTAAAAGTGAAGTTAAGCACTTCATTGTGGCTAAAACTGGTCAACATATGAATATCTCCATATATTTACAGTCATACACCTGTATGTGCACAGGTAATATATTAAAAATTTAAGATGTAAAGCCAGTCACTAAATAACAATATTAAAAGTTATACATTTTATTTAGTCTATGTCTTAACTTCACTAGCAGCAGCTGTGATCACTAATTCATCCCTCTAGAATTTAACATAAAATTCCAAACCTGGAACTGCTTGAAAACAACCAAACCAACCAAACTCCCTCAAACAAACAAATCAACCAAACTGGGGGAGGGAAAGAAATCACAAACAAACAAAACAAAACAAAAACCCCAAAAATAACTCAAAACAAGCAAACGAGCAAAGGAAAAATAAGAAACTCAAAATATCAGTAACTTTGCAAGTAAGTTTTTTGATGCAATACTGTGGACAGAGAAGCTATATTAACTTCAGGTACAAGACTGGAAGGATTTAGGCATATGACTAAACAGATCTATAAACTAGTTTCTCAGGATCTTACTGACTTATGTAAAACTTAGCTTCATTTCATTGCAAAGGGGTAACCCACTTTTCATTGTAATAAAGAGCACTCAGTTCCCATTGGGTTAAACCCTGGCATAAACCCTACCATTTTATAAGCAGAGAAGCCATTAAAAAAAATCAGATTGCTTCAGCATTTTCTCTTAATCTCAGGCATAATCATTGTCATGTCTGATAACTGAGAAACTAAGTCTATAAAGTTGGGGCTTTTCCTTTCAGAAATTTCTTAGAAATTGTCTATTTTGTCTGTAGAAGTATCACATATACAGAAAAAAAAATAGCAGTAAATATTAGAAATCATATACAATGGCTTATGCACAGTTTCATCCACCTAGAGCAGTCTGATCATTCCAAACTCATCCTGTTCAAACACATCTTCATAGAAGCATTCTATGTCACTATATACAAAGTCATTGCATACAGTTACCAAACTACTTCATAAACCAATGAATCTTTCTAGTGTAGAAGGACAAAATAATCTTTTCCCATATAAGACACATGAGGAACTAAAATCTATCCTATATAGGATAGAAAGACAAGATTTTACTAAAGTTCACCTGTTTCTTTCTTCATCTTTTTCCTTATTCAATACAATGGAAACCAATTTTAAATCCTCTATGATACATATTTCACATTCTCCTTACATGGCAATTTGTTTTTTTTTTTAATTAGAGGAAGATGGAATAAGCTAAAGAATACTTTACCAATAATACTTTGCAAATATATTTTGCATTGCCCATTGATTTAGAGGAGGGGGAAAAAAATAATCAGTGTAGAACAGGCAAAAAGGTGCCAAAAATAACATAAAATTGAATTGTAGAAAACACCTCAGATAAATGAGATTTTCAAGTTTTACAGGTCAGGTTTTAAGTGTCTCCAAAAAAAAAAAAAACCAGTTATCATTTTTTGTTTTATTTTGTATACATAGAAGTAGGAAACAGGCAGTTAATCTGTGATTTTTAGTAACACTAACGTTTTACAAAGAAGTTCATCAGTGAAGGTTAAGTTCAGTGATCTCTGACTAAAATCTAGAAGTGCATTGTTACCACCTTACACGGTAAAGAAAAGTTTATGAAAGAAACACATTAAAGCACGTCACTGAAACTGAAAAAGAAACGCTCCCTGAAAGGACTGCTGAGAAACATGAGACACACAAGTACAAGGAAAAAGAGGAGCAGCAAATTGCTAAAGGGTAAAATAACATTTCCGTAAAGAACATGTTATGTTCACCCCTTCCAGCCTTTAAGCTTTAGAATTTCTAAGGAGCTGCTGTGGCTCTCTATTCCCAACCAAAAACTCACTTGTTTGATGCGGTCTGGATTAACAGTGGTCTGAGGCTGTAGAATGCTGACAGGCTCTGTCTTGGCCACATTTTGAGGCATTTCTCGAATCTTCTCTGCAATGAAGCCATGAACTGCGTTTAGTGCTTCAACTGTTCCCTGGATCAGACACACCCGCTCTGTAGTACCTGCAAACACAAAAAAAGTTGATCTGAATAAAGTGGATTCTTCAAAATTCCACAAAGTGCTTCTATTATGGCACAAAGACGGCACTCAAAAGCAATCCTGCAAAGCGAACTAGCAGTACCTACAGGAACAGACAAATGAAATGAGAGATTTCCAAAAGATGACCTACAGATGATGGATCTGAAGATGTTTGTGCAGATCCTACAAACACAACTTGCCAGGCCAATCTGGAAAATGTCACCTGTGCTGGTTTGAGGCCAATTGGAATATTTTAATGGAGAAAATGATATTATAGGCTGTGAAAAGAAAACAATGGTGAGGTCTGCTTCACTCATAGGCTTGCTGAGATGTTTAAGACTAAGAACACAAAACATAGATAAGACGCTTGGGGCTTGGAGNTCCCCTGGCTCAATTCAGGCCATGCCCTCTTGTCTTGTCATAAGTTGCCTGGGAGAAGAGCCTGACCCCCACAACTTCCCTTCAGGTAGAATACATGTCTTTTAAGTTATTTTGACCTAATTCTGGATTATTCTAAAATGTAGTATAATTTGTAGAGTAACACGATACTGAATCCAATAGCCGGTTTTATGGAGACACCTGGAATAAGCTTTTGTAACGAACATGTGAGCTGCAAATACATTAATTTACTGCAGGCATTGTTAGATCATTTCTCAAAGGAGCTGAAGTTGTTACAGCAAGACCTTTCAAGGCCAAGTGATGTAATCGAGTATCCACTTTACCTTGTACAACCTTCCTACCTTACAACATCCCTGCAATAACTGCATTTACTGAATACACAGAGTTTAAGCTGTATTTAATGTAATTAAGAGTTAGAAATTAGGAAAGCTTGTATTTAATGTGATTTAGCAGTTAGAAACAATGAAAGCTTGCACTGAGAAAGCAGTCAATACCTCACAAATTACATTTCAAGAACTGCTGTTTGAAGTTATGCTGAATACTGTCCATGCAGGATGGCTACACTCCACATGACTACCTTCTAAGTAACCATGCTCTAAGGTCATAGGGAAATACTATACACTTGTCAACAGGTCTGATCAGTGAAATATGCATAATACCTGTTCTAATATTCTATGCCATGGTCTAGTTTTGAGGTCTGTGGTAGTTGGTTGGACTTGATGATCTTTGAGGTCTCTTCCAACCTTGCTATACTGTGATACTGTAATACTAAGCCTTTTGTGGCAGTGAAGCATAGAAGGAGACACTTTCCCACCACACTCATTCCTAAATACAAGACAGATGCTTAAGGAAAACAGGTCTTTAAAATATTCCTCATTCTCAAATTCTGCAGCAAAGTGTAACCTTCTGTTTCTTGTGGCTTCAGTTTAGACTGGTTTTCAGTTCTAACTGTTCTGCTCTGCATCCTTTCACTTAACCCTCCCCTCTAGCTTGACAAACATTCTTCAGAGTGCAGAGGTCACTCTCTTACTAGAGCTGTCCCTCCCTCTCCCTTATATCACCACTACCTGCTCTCACCTTTGATTTAATTGACTCTTGTAACGAGTTGCCCATTTCTGTAGCCTGGTGAAAGACAGCCTGACATGCCACATTGATCTTGTCATTTGTATGCTACCTCATAGGATTTGCAATTCAATGCAGATTACCAACAAAGATTGAAAAAATTACTATAGCTTTACTCCTAATTCTTTACAAACACTTCACATTTCACAGAATCCTTTTCCATAAGTGGAACTGTGCTACATGTCCTACAAAACCCACACTGGTCTTTATTTATTTGATTTCTTAATTGAAAATATCCAGAAGATGGCCACAGGTAGATGCAGAATTGTGGGAAACTATTTATTTCTAGTGACTAGAGTGGTTTCCAGTGATTTTGCATGGTTTTGTAAGGGTTTTTTTACACATTGGGTTACAGCTTGATATGACTTAACTAGACACAAGTATGGATCTGAAGAACATAAGTATGACACTTAACTGAAACAATCCACATTCTATTTTCCATGTATCAAATCACTTAAAACAGGTTCTGTCAAATCAGTTTTGACTTAAAACCCAAGATCTAACAGGAACTGGAAAAAATGACACCTAAAAGGGAGCACTGAAGTCTCCCTTTCTATTCTGCAGAAATACCCAAAGAAGACAACCTAGATGTCCAAATAAACTTGATTTGAAATTTGAAGTAGCATAGTATTTCCCCAAACACAGTCTGTACATTTCCAACATATTCAATAATTTTTCACAACCACCATTTTTACCTTCAAATATCAGTATAACACAGTTCATAGTTCATAACATGAACTGTATAATTATTTTAGTGCATTCCTGGAAACTAACAACACATATGCCAGACACACATCAATGCTAGTGCACATTTTGCTTCAAAATTAACAAGGCAGGAAGCAAACTAACAAATCTGAGCCCTGGAATTAAAAGAAAAATAAATATGATTTTCCTACCTATTCCTAGTAAATATTGGCATGATCACATATGAATCTCTTCCAATGGAAAAAAAAAATGTATTCACTCTACCTCAATAAACGACAATTGCAACGTAATGATGTAGTAAACATCAGGTTTGCAATGATTTCTGAAATTCCCCCATTAACATTGTACAATTCATAGGCAATACATAGGTTGAACAAATGTGCCAAGGAGGTAAGTAATCTCTTCCCTAAAACTCCCTTCCTATCAATTTCATGTCTTTAGTAATATCCTGTTACCAACTCGTCTTAAGACACATGACATAAAACACTGCAATGTAGACTTTAGCAGAGTAACCTTAGTCATCTGAAAGAAAAACGTTTTTCATTAGTAAATGCTTCTTGTCTGCTACCATGGATGACCTCTGAAGATTAAATATTTCATTATCTAAAGATGAAACAGCACATTAGGAGCCCTGCTTGTTCATTAACTTAACATATTCATACACACTTAAAATCTTTCTTTCAAAGACTTTTTCCTTAAGAAATGTTATCAAGCAATGCTGAAGTTCAGCTCTGTGGAAGAAACTACAGCAAAACTGACAGCAAGAGAAACAAACATTATATTTTTTTTTCCTTTATTACAATACGATTTTTAAAAACAATAACGAGCATAACAAAAAACTGTTGTACAAGTAGCATAATCAAAGTCTTATTTCTCAAGAGAAAGNCTCTGTTGCTGTCTGGGCTGCATGTGCACAATGCAGACTCATGTTGAGCTTTTCATCAACCCAGACCCCAAGGTCCTTTTCCTCAGGGCTGCTCTCCAGATCATTTATGTATCCTGTGAAAATGCCTTTTCAACAAACCAGCTTCAAAATAGAACTTTTTTTTTTTTTTCCCCAAAATACTAAATCAAAAAGGGAGTTTAAACAACATTGGTGGAAATCACTACAGAAATTAAACTTGGTTAAATGAAGGTTTCTTAATACTTTTTTCTTTGTTTTTTTTCCCACCCTACTTGGTTTCCTCCAGCCTTTGCAAGCAACTCCTGTGGTTTCTGTGTAAAGCAATCCAGCTCTAAGCAAATGCTCAGGGGAGTCTTTACGTGGTAGTATTAATTGTCTCCTAAATGATGAGATGTGATGTGGATTGATCAGTGGAGCTAATGCAAGTGTTCTCTAGGTCAGCAGACAACACTCTGGAACAAAACACAGATCGGGTTACGTCCAAGCTAACCGAGCCCAATACTGAAAGCACTTAACAGGGATGACTACTGTCAAAACATCTGAAAGGAAAACAGTCAGTGCTAAAGAGGAATTTCATTAGATTTGACACAAAGTGACTAAAGGGTGTTTTACAATCTGTGTCGCTTTAGAAGGCACAATATAATAAAAATATGCTTTATGTCATAACTGCAGACCAAACACACTCCATTTTAGCATGTCTAAACCAGGATGCAGTAGATGGAAATCACTGTTCCATGGAGAAATACAACTCTGCACGTTTCACACAGAGTAAGAGACGGTTTTGAAGCGCATCACACAACAGTAGCACGCTTTCTTTCAGGTTTATGTCAAAAAAAAAAATAAAGAGAAAAAAAATCAAATGTGAAAAAAGAAAAAAAAAATCTTGGACAAATTGTCTACACGTACAGTTGGGAATTACTTCTGAAGTGATGTTGTCATATTCTTTCACACAACTCTTAATAGCTTTTCACTCAAATAACAGAGGACAATAATTTACAAGAGTCGCAGCAAAGAAAAACTGCCAGCTATATGACCAACCTCTATAACAACAACAGAAGAAAAGCCCCAAAAAAAACTATGAATCACTAAAGTTGGTGAAATTTCTGTAATTGTAAAAGCTTTTAGGCTCCATTAGTGTCTAAAATTAAACTGACAGGCTATTTCTCATTTTCAGTTAATAGTTGCATCCACTTCTTTTGTCGTATTTCTGCAAACAAAAGCTCAGCCATCTCTATGCTTACTTTTGAAATTACTTTCAAAATGTGTATATAAAATATAGATCTTGTTTTTTATATAGCTGACTTAGAGAAAACCAAATAGTCAGTGCCCTTTAAAATGCACTCAATGTAAAATTATTCTTCTTCGAAATTATTTATAATTCAAATTGGAGTTGGTGTCATTGTCCTTTACAGATGAAGAGATAAAATATGCAGAAGAGAATCATAGTCATAGAATCACAGAATCATAGAATGGTTTGTGTTGAAAGAGACCTCCAAAGGTCATCTGATCCAACCCCCTATGTAGTGAGCAAGGACATCTTTCACTAGATCAGGTTATCAGAGCCTTGTGAAGCTTGATTTGGAACACCTCCAGGAATGGGGCATCTACTACCTCCCTGGGCAATGTGTTCCAGTCTTCCACCACCCTCATGGTAAAGAACTTGTTCCTAACATCCAATCTAAATCTCCTCTTCTCTAATTTCAAACCATTGCCCCTTGTCCTACCATCCCAGGCCTTTATAAACAGCCCCTCTGCAGCCTTCCTGTAGCCCCTTCAAGGCAGCAATTAGGTCCTCCCCCAGAGCCTTCTCCAGCCTGAACAATCCCAGCTCCCTCAGCCTGTCCTTATAAGAGAGGTGCTCAAGCGCCCTGGAACCCTGCTACAGAAAAGTACCAATTGTAAAGTAGGTGGTCACCATCCTTGTACATTTTAAAAAACATTTTATAATAATGTATATCTCTTCAAGAAAGTCCATGACAGATGTTTGCATGTGGTTGCAAAACAGGAAAACCACTAAATATATGCTCCATCCGAGGTCGCTACGATCAGTTCATGTTACTCTTGCTAAGTAATCCAAGTATTTAGATGTGCTCTGCTTCTCTGCAATTAAAATGTCCTTTCTTTCCTCTTCTATCAGAGTTACAATTTGATTTGCACACCTCTATTTTTTTTTTTTCTTATCAAAGAGGCAAAATGCAATTCCACAAAACAAGCCTGGCTGTGTACTCTTCACAGAAATGAGATTTCTCATTTCTCCATTACTGACCCGTATCAGATTTTTGGGGGTTTTTTTAGCTTTCATGGTGTATTTGTGGGGTGCTTAATATATGGAAATAGATAAAAAAGTTTTCTTTCTCTGCAGTTCCGTAGAATCATAGAATGGTAAGGTTGGAAGGAGACCTCAAGGATCATCTAGTTCCAATCCCCTGCCATAGGCAGGGACACCTCCCACTAGTACAGGTCACTCAAGGCCTCGTCCAACCTGGCCTTCAACACCTCCAGGGATGGAGCAGCCACAACCTCCCTGGGCAACCTGTGCCAGTGCCTCACCACCCTCACTGCTTCCTCCTGACATCCAGTCTAAATCTTCCCTCTGCCAGTTTAAACCCACTGCCCCTAGTCCTGTCATTGCAAGACAATTACAGTAATCCTAGAACCTAAAGAAGCAGACTAACTACTAACTAACCTAGATGTAGTAAAATATAAGGAGTTTTGCCTTCAGTATCCCTCTCCCTGGTGAAGTTACTGACCATACCGACTTAATTTACTTCTATCTTATTTTCTCTCTTCCAGTCTCATTAAGTCAGCATATACTCACAGAATTAAAGTACAGTTTGTCTTGCAAATTTGACCTATGGGGGGTTGAAAAGATGAAACCGTTAGCAGTCACTGGACAGTTTAAAAGTAAGCAAACAAAAACTTGGTTTGAAATTGAATAAGTTAGGTCTAAAAATTAAACAGCTTGCAACTTTATTTTCATCATTCATTTTAAATTCCACCTCCTTTTAACTATCTAAAACTTTACTTCTAGGCAATATCTTTGGCAACCATATTGCACCAATTTTATTGAGAACTTAAAAAAAACAGACCATGAGTTGTTTTGGGTTTGTTTTTTTGGTTTTTTTTCCCCTCTGAGGCTATTATTAAGTTTTTAGACAACTGATTGTGACAACTCCTTAAAACAACCATTAGAATAAATAAATGCTAGGAGATGTCACAGAATGAAAACATTGACAGCACCAGCATCCTTTATTTCTATACTTAACAGGCATGTATCTATATATGGTTACCATTAAACTTTTAAGTGTTTGCTTAAAGGCTGACTCAATGTGTAAAAGTTCTACCATATTCATAGAAACGACCACTAAATGTTAAATGTGCCTCTGTATTTTATGAACCTTAGTTGAAATGTTTTGGGGAACACACTGTACTCTTTAGAAAGGACTTTCTGGCATTTATATGCCTCTCTGTATTTTTTATAGAGCACTTTTACATAAATCTTAAAGAGCATTTGAAAACCTGAAGTCACAAAGTATTACTACCCACCCAGGGTAATCCCAATACATTCACTAATTAAATCTCCTTATATTTTTCCAGTGTACCATGCCAATTGCTTTGACACTGAAAGGGAAAACCTGACAGAGAAGCCAAGGCTAAAACCTTAACTAAATGAAAGGCTGCACTACAAACTCTCATCAGCTGATTTGCATTAAGCTATTTACTTGACAATTCACAGTACAGCAGTCTACTAACCCAAATATCCCTTACATTTATTACTGGGATCCATGATCAAATGGCCTGCAGAGTGGGATTCTATGTAGCCAACGCTGCCTGCTTCAGTCTAAACCTGATCTTGCAAAAAAGCTCCTGTAAATTAGCACTGTACTTTGACACCATTCCCAAGAAATGCAAAAATTGTCAATAATGTTCTTAACTTGAAAATGAGATTAACTTTTCCTCTCCCTATGTGAATAAAACCTCAGCAAGTGAAAGTCAGATGGAAAAATGTATTTTCTTCAAACACATGAGCAGTATTTCATGCTGCCTTAAACCAGACAGGAAAAACTTTTGTTATGCAAATAATGAGAACTACACAACCTTAAATGCAATACATACATATCCCCACACACATGTAAAGTGTCAGAGAAATCTCAACAACAGTTTTCTTCCTTGGTCCTTATGTCTCCCTGGTGCTTTTACCTTTATTTCTTGAGAATTAATTGGTCTTAATATAGAGGCTGTTTCCATAGTCATCAGAGAAAGAAAGAGAGATCTCTCCCTGAGCAAATTTGATAGTCTAATAGGTCTCCTAAATTGGACTAGTAGCAATTCTAGAGTACTGGTGTTCTGCATTTTTTTTTTCATCCAAATGAATTAATTTTGCAAAGAACACTTACACAAACAGGCAGTAAAGCTGAGCCTTCCTAGTCTAAAAATTATTATTAGCTATTTTAACAGCAATTAAAATAGCTGAGTAAAAAGACAACATTGAAAGGAATCTATGAAATGGAAAGGAAGTAAATACCCACCTGTAAGAATCTTCCTGCTATCTGTTATAAAACTAGGGCATCCTTAACATTGATTTTAAACTTCAAAATCACTGATTAGATGCTTCACTAAAGTTCCCTTTCAAAGAGAAAGAAATGGTTTCCTGTAAAGTTTCATCTGCAATTACTCCTTCTGAAATCCTAATTATTAATGTTTTGTGCAGCAACATTATCCTTTCTATGAGTCAAGCACCTAATAAAAGAAGTCAGAACAAGTGGTCTATTTCTTGAAACACATGAATGTGATGATTAACAAGCACATGCACCTCTGCACATGGCTTGTTGAAATCTGCAAAAATACAGCTTTGAACTTGGGGCCCTTGAACATCAAGGGACCTGCTGAGCCACTTGGACACCCACAAGTNAAACACATGAATGTGATGATTAACAAGCACATGCACCTCTGCACATGGCTTGTTGAAATCTGCAAAAATACAGCTTTGAACTTGGGGCCCTTGAACATCAAGCCCTCTAATATTTTCTTATCAGGTGTTCACAGGAAGTCTTACTAGCCTTAGCAGAAGAAACTAACTGTTCAACTTGTTGATAACATGTCTTCTAGCTGTGGCATGTGGATAGCCATGCATATATATATATATATATGTGCAGATACACATTCATACCTACGTGTATATACCAATTGCTCCAGCCGAACATTAGCCAGCAGTGTACCCAGGTGGCCAAGAAGGCAAACAGCATCCTGGCCTGGATGAAAAACACTATCCAGAGCAGGAAAGTGATGGTACCCCTGTACTCAGCCCTGATGAGGCTGCAACTTGAGTACTGGGTTCAGTTCTGGGCAATACAGTATAAGAAAGATATTGAGGTCCTGCAGCATGTCCAGAGTAGAGCAATGAAGATGGTGAGGGGTTTGGGGGGTGTCATATGAGGAGCAGCTGAGGGAGCTGGAGAAAGGAAGGCTAAAGGACAATCTTCCTGGTCTCTACAACTAC
>WBNM01030841.1:62009-75864 GCA_013399055.1 Ramphastos sulfuratus | reverse complement strand
GGTCGCCGGCAGCGGAGCAGCGGCGGCAGCGGCCGGGGCTGAGCAGCAGTGCCCGCGGCAGGGGCGCGCCCGGCCCCGGCATGGCCTGGCAGTAGGCAGGGAGCGCCGCCCGCCGCGCCCCGTCCGCCACCCGAGACCCGCCCCGCGCCAAGNCAACCTTAAGAGCTGAAGCTGTCGCCAGAGGTGTTGAAGGAAGGTGTGGCCGTGGCATGTGGGGACAGGGTTTAGTGGCCACGGTGGTGCTGGGTTGATGGTTGAACTGGGTGACCTTAGAGAGCTCTTCCAACTGAAACAATTTCGTGGATCTATAAACACTTACTGAGATCTCTTTCCAACCGAAACAATTCACAGTTCTACACCACTTCCGGCGATCTCCACTGGCTAAAACGGGATCGATTTGCAGAAAATCGAAACTTGCCTCTCACCAGAACAGGCTCCTGGAAACGATTGGCGACTCCTGCCCGCACCCAGACCCGCGGGGCAGGGGGTGAGCAGCCTGCCCCTTCCCAGCCGGGCAGGTCGTTTGCAGGCGCTCTCCAGCGCGTGTCCTGTGTGCAGTTCCACCGAATCCTGCCGGGCCGCTCCCGGTGCTTCCCCCGGCCGCAGAGGCATCGCCGCCGGCCCCGCAGCCCGCGGCTCCCGGACGTGGTGAGCCTGGCACGGCCTCGGCGTGAGCCCACAGCTCCCGGGGGCTGCCGCGGCTCAGCTCCCAGGGCACCGGTGAGTGCTCCCTGAGCGCTGCCGCCCAGGGCCGGCACCGCGGCGCGCAACGCCCCCGAGCTCCGCTGGTCGGCGGAGGNCGGGACGGGAGCGGCGGGCGGGAGCGGGCAGGGTGCGGGATGGATGTGCGCACAGGAGGCGGGACGGGAGTGCAGGCGGCGGCCGGGGCGCGGGCAGGGGGCGGCCGGGGGAGGTGTCGGGCAGGGGCAGGCAGCGCTGTGCGAGGGTTAGGCGGCTGCAGGCGGGGGACACGGCGCAGGCAGGGCGTGCAGGACCGGCTGGGCGCGGGCAGGCGGTGCCAGGAGAGGCCGAGCTGGAGCTCCCCGCGGCCGCGTACGGGGCCCTGCTGCGCTCCTCTCGGGCTTGTAGCGGGAAGCCGCGGAGCGCCGTGTCCGAGCGTCCCCGCGCGTCCCGGTGCCCTGCCCAGCGCTCTGTCCTCGGCACCCAGCTGGTACCACTGCCCTCCTCGGGCTCTCGAGGAGACTTTTAGTTCTCCCGAATTCATTTGTTTATTTTTCGTCAACGTTTTTCGGTGTTCTCGGTGTTGGCTCCAAACATCTGGCAGTGATTAGGTGCCAGCAGAGGCTTAACGGGCTTGTGAAATGTATTTGGCATATTTCTCCTCAGCATCCAGCAACTGGAAAATATTTGGTCTTCACTTTGCATCTGTTAAAACTGAAACTTTGTCCTTTTCCCTTTCTTCCCCCCTTTTTGTTTCAAATGGGTGAAATACACACTTGAGGTTGACATCCTACGAAGCTGTGACTATCCAGATAACACTTCTGAAATCCCATGGAGGAGCAGATTGCCAAATTGCTACACTTTGACTTACTAAAGATGTTTTAGGGGAGTTGCAAGAAAGCCTTCTGTGTATGAAAATTGATAGCCTCACAGCAAAAGGCAGAGGGAACACTTAGAACGAAAACATCAAAGGACATTATGGAAAGTTTAGGAAGTTGTTACAAGTTTGTGGGAGCCGAATGTAGTTTTTCTTCAGAGGCAAAAATAAACTTGAAGGGTGGAAGGAGAAAACCATACATAGAAGAAGATTGGTTTTGGGCACCAGTGTGCCTGTGCTTGAATTGCAGAGCTTGGTTCCAGATGCCAGCAGGCCAGTAGATGTGATAGTTACACTGAGTTGCCAAATGATGTGAGCATTTATTCACTTGCCAGAGCAGCTGCCGGAGGCAGAGCCTTTTCTTTTTTGAGGGGTGGGTATTTTTGCAAGCCCACGCATGCTATTGGAGTTACTTCTGACATAGCCTCGACAGGGCTAAGCAGCATATTGAAAGTAATGTATTTACAATGTGCAATATGTAGGCATATCTACGTGCTGGAAGCATTGGCAGCACCTTGCCATTATCAGCAGAAATGTGATGGCAAGAACAGACCAAAACAATCAGGGTACAGTGGTACAAACTCATGGCCATGATCACCAAAAGCCTTATAGTCTGCTTTTGTTGGGGCTGAGGCTGGGCCAACCTTGGGAGGAGGTGGGAAGCCAGTAGCAGCCACTGCATCTCCTGCCACCCTGCCTCCCTCCCTCCATGCCAAGCAGGGAAGTGGCATTTGGAGGGAAGAAGTCGCTGCTGCTGGGAGCACTGCACTGGGTCCAGCAGCAGGGAGCTACTTCTCTCTGCCTACTGGTCCTTCCCCGAGTGCTCACAGCCACGCTGCTGCTGCACCTTGCCGCTGCAGAGAGCTGCGATAAAATGTGCAGAGGAGAACCCTCGAATCGAGAGGCTGCACGTCAAGTGCCATTGCCAGTGTTACGGACGTTAGAGAGCCAAACCAGATCATAACCCTGGAGGAAGCAGAGCACAGACCTGACTTCCCCTGCTCGGTGTTCGAGCGCTGCGGTGGTGGCGGCGGCAGGGCTGCGGCACGCGGTGCGGTTGCACGTTTGTGTCAGGAACAACAAAATGCTCTGCTGATTGCAGCTGTCTCTATCTACCCTCTCTGGAGAGCAGGGGAATATCTAAATAATTACATCATTAAATATCTGTAAGGAAAAAAATCTACTTTCCATTGCTGCTATTCATCATTTGTTATGTTTTAAATCAGGAAAATAAATGGAAGTTTAGTTTTTAGTGTGTTTTTTTTCCCCAGCAAAGTCCACTGAGCTCTCAAACTGTGATACTCTCAGTACTAACTCATGTAATATATAAAGGGACTTGGCCACTTTGGGGTCAGATGTATCTTTATCAAATTATATTTCTAGGTTTTAGCTATTTATTTGCATATGAGGGAGGATTTGCTGCCTGGGAAGCAAATGGGAACAGCTTCCTCACAGGCAGACACCACCACCTGTTCAAAAGCAGTGGGCCTCATTTAAGACAGGTACAGGTGTTAGAACTGAGCACTTCTTCCTGCCTGTCTGTGATCTGTTTGTAACTATGACTTCAGTCTGTGTCTGTAATCACTGCTGTCATGGCAGTGCTAGTGCCAAGTATCTTCATCTGCAAGATGGATATTGTTTGGTTAACAACATGATGCTAGTGCTGAAAACTGGACAGTGGCAGACCCAGGATGGTCATTTTCTGGATGGGGCACTTAGTGCCTTGGTCTGGTTGATTGGGTAGGTCTGTGTGATAGGTTGGACTGGATGAGCTTGGAGGTCTCTTCCAACCTGGGTGATTCTATGATTCTTTGATTCTATGATTTGGAGCCTGCTGCTCCAGAGTGTCAGAGCAGCACTTGGTGGTGATACTCAAGGTAGCTCAGCTGCTTCTTTCCACTCCTTGTCCCCCTCCACTTTCCTTTCTGCCATCACAGGCACCTTGCTGTGTACCCTTTGCACACAGCCCTTGTGCAGCAGTGGTGCTGGTGCCTCGTGTTTGAGAGCTGAAATGTGACCCAAGGTCCTGTCTTGTGCAGCTCCTCTTCACTGAGTAAAAGAGACTGAAGCAGTGGCACAGGTTCGTCCTTGGCTGTGCCCTGCTGTGAAGCCAGCACTGCCTCAGGAGAGGGCTGCTCTGGGTGCCCAACTTTGTTAGCCTCCCTCAAAGGCTCTGTCTGCTTTGTGCGCAGGATCTGCAGCGCATGGAGTACACTGATCTCCTGTGGGATGTGCCAATTCCTTTAGCTCAGGCTTGCCTTACACAGTGCACCCTGTAGCAGATAATGGGTGATGCACCAGCCCATAGTGCTGAACAATCCCTTCTGTGTTTGGAGCCTAGATGTGATCTACAGGCAGAGCCTCCGTTTGCAAAAGCTGAGCGTTTGTGCATGCAAATTCAGTTGCTTTATCTTGGCTGCCTTGAAAAGTCTTAACATTCATCATCTATTTATTTGATGCTTATCTTCTTGCCAGTTTTTGCCTTTCTCTCTGTTTTGATGCCACTGCTATTTTTAAAGAACAAAGGAATAAATGTTCTAACATTCTAAAACTGAGGAGAAGTGTCTTTCTCTCTCTAATGCAAATGAACAGTCACCTGCAGACTGGGCTTCCCTGGATAGAAACTGCAAATTAAAGGGGGGAAAAAAAAACCAACAAACCCCCCCCCCCCAAAAAAAAAAAACAAAAACCAAACCCAAAAAACCCCAAAAGTCCTGTCCAGAGCATTTTGCAGAAGCCAGAAGGCATCTGCAAATGGAGGATCAGAAGTGAAGTGATCCAGTAACTCAGTCCAGTTACAACAGAGTTTATATGAATATAGTGACATGGACATGAAACACAGGCAGGGGCTCTGAGTGCTGTGTGTTGGACATGTCGCAGGAGCCTGCCAAGGAAGTTCAAAGCATAAGCAGTTAGAATAAATGTGTGAGACAGCCCAGAACAAATCCTGAGCACTGCTGCTCTGCCCTCAGTGCGCATCCTGAAGCAATTGGTAGCACAGAGGATTTGCAGCACAGGGGTGAGGAAGGTGATCGTGCAAGCATGTGCCAGAGGATATTCTTATTAATGCTAGAGAGGAAAGCAAATTGTTAGAAGCTGTGGAAGTGCAAGAGAGATCTGTGAGTGCACAGGTAGGGAGATTGCTGTGCACCAGCAGGGGACACTGATCAGAACGAGCATGGAGCTCTTTCTGACAGCGATGCTCTCAGAAGCTGCAGTTGTTCACCTTCCCTTGCAGTGTTCTGCTTTGCTCAGCCCTGCTGGGCTCAGAATGGCACTGGTGAGCTGTGAAAAAGGGACTTGTTTAACATGTCTTGTGGCTCTTTCTTCTCTGGCTTTGGATAACGTAAATTTACTCCAGACGGACTTTGCTGCAGCTGAAAGCTGAACAGAGAGAGCCCTTCTCTGTACAGCCACTGCGAGCTGCATTTAAGGAGCACTGTGCCCAGAGACTCAAATACCTTTGTCTGCTGGAGTAAAGAGGGGAAGGTAACCTTGCCGAGGAAAATCAGAGCCGAATAAAGAGAGCTGGAAGAAATGCCAAGGATGACAGCAGCTCAGTGCTGTGGAGTGTGTGTGCCCAGTTATCTGCAGCTTCACAGAACGTTCCTTATCCCCAGCTTCTGTGTGTTGGAGCAGACTGTGCCCTTCCAGCCCTCCCCCTCGGAAAGCCAAATAAAGATGCTTTTTTACCAGGCACTGAAAGTGAACCTAATCCTCCTAATAATGTGAGCATGGTCTGTGCAGGGGAGGGACCGGGCCCAGATTAATTGTCTTTGGAATTTGACTGCTTCCACCTAAAGCTGCAGTCCCTTTGGGTGCATAAATCTGAGGTGAAGACTGGGACGTCACTGGGGAACACGGTGGATGCCTTAGGAGAGGATTCGAGACGATGGCGAGGAATGTGAGTGCCATTGAGGGCTGCTGTTAATTGCCTCCTCTAACATCCAGACAGGCAGGCACAGCTTTTCAGTGCCTTAAAGAGAAGAGATCTGTTTGCTCTTAAATCATTCCACTGAAATACGATAGGATACAATAGAACTTCCAAGTTCTAAGGTCAACCCTCCACACCATGCAGCTGCTGCTGACCCCAGCACAGTAGCAGTGCTCTGTGGCATCTTAGCAAGTTCTGTTCTACAAACTCTATTTGCTGTCTTCATGTTGCACCAAAAAAGTCAAAGTAAAGCTCTCGTCCTTGCACCTCTGGGTTCCTTAAATCTTCTCTCTCTTCTTGCACTCTCCATGTGAGCTCTCACATTTTTAGGGCATAGCAGTCAGGGAGTAGGTGTAGTCCAGAATATGAAATACCCTCCCTGGTCATGATTCTTTGTTCTGTTTGTTGTGCATGGGTTGGGTAATGAGAGACTCAGTCCCAGTCTCAGGATCTCTGGTCTGGTACCTTACCACTTGCTTCCTTGTGAGACTGAGAGCAGTTAAAATCCCAGCTCAGGGACAGAGGTGGGGGAAAGCATCAAACTTATGGTTAGAATCCAGGCTCCAACAGTGTCCCAAAGGATGCTCTGGGATGCAGGGGTTGGGCTCACTTCCAGGAGTGGCTCAGCTGAGCTTGCACCAGCGCTTCTGCTCTGAAGCCTCAGTGCTCTGCAATCACAGATCCCTGCCGAGCCGGGCTGGAGGAGCTTGCGTCTGGTATGGGTGTGACACGAGTGTGACACACACACTGCCAGCCAGGGAGGGTTCGAAGTGTGGGGTAGGTTTTTGTGAGGGAGAACTTACCAAATAGAAGCAAAGAAAGACTCGAATATGAAAAGGGTGAGTAGGAGAAACCAGCAGAGAAAGGCAGAGAAGTGCAACAAAGCATCTGTGGAGAGGAAAGAGCAGCACTTCAGCACAGGCAGGAGACCATCCAGAGTAAAAGCTGTGCCCAGAAAAAGTGGAAACCAATTAGGCTGATGAAGTTTTCAATGTCTTGAGGGCCACTGCTGCTTGCTATGCTTCTGCTGCTTCAGTTTCCCCTCGAGGTCAGCACTTTGAATGCAGAACCAGTTGATCATGATCAGAAATGGTCATCTGGTGACTGCTCACAAAGCTTTGGAAGTGTGGTCTGGAAAATACATTGTTCTCATCTGTCTGGGTAGCTGTTAGTGTCACAGAAACCTCAGAGTGGCCAGGCTCTGCTTTTCCCTGGGAGGGCTGAGATGTGCACAGTGGGCAGAAGCAGCCTTTTGAACCAGAAGCAGTCCCTCCAACCAGACCCTGGATGCACTTCTGCCATGGTGCAGAGCAGAGTTCTGTATCCATGCTGGGTTATGGAGGGGAGAGAGGAATATCTTCATGTTCAGCTTTCCAAACAGTACCCAAAAAACCTATTCTCCATGATATTAAAGTTAATTGCACAGAGTTGCAGTCAGTGGGAAGTGTGGGGCTCCTGAAGCTTCTGGAGAGAGGTCTGTTTTCAAGGAAACTCCTGCACTACCTGGAGTTGTTACTACAGAGTAGTCTCATAGCCCTGAGTCCCCAGCGTGGGGCTTGGGTGCCCAGGGAGGTGGTTGGGGCCCATCCCAGGAGATATTCAGGGCGAGCCTCCACAGGGCTCTGGGCAACCTGATGTAGTTGAGGATGCTTCTGGGTTTGGAGAGGGTTGGGCTAGATGACCTTTGGAGGTCCCTTTCAACCCAGAGCATTCTGTGGTTCTGTGCAAGCTCTCATGTGCTGTAAGTTGAATTTTCAGAGGGATTATAAAGGGACTTGTAAAATCTGAGCTGGAAGTCAGCATGGCACTTCTCAGCCCTGATGCCTCATTCTCTCCTGGAACAGATCTCTTAAGATTTGGAGATGCCATGTAGGATATTGGTGTCTTAATGCAAGACTTGAAAATAAAGTCTTTAAACAAAGACTTTCAACTCCTGTTTACTGCACACAGACATCATAGACATGATTGGGTACCACTACCTGCAGGTGGCCCAGCATCTCAAGTGGTTCTGAGGTCTGCTTTAGTTCATTAGTGGATGAAATAGCTGAGCAGGCTGTGCTGTCAGCAGGAGACAGCTGGACACATGTGGTAGCAGCTTTCCTTGACACCTGGATGCACCCACAAAAGAAAGGATGAAATGGAAACCATTTCCCTACAATAGGTTTGCAGCTCCTCAGTCCCAAAGCTGCTGCAGTGAAGGGCCCAAGCATGCAGTGCTGTAGGCTCTGTGTAATCCCAGATTTGGCATCCTTTTTGGCTCCAGGCCAGCTCTTTCTTACTTGACCTCAGAGTGACTCCTAAATGGTCCATGATTAGTTTATTTAAGATTTAAGAACAAGAACTAGAAATGACATAGTTCTACTCCACAAATTTTTGCTTTGCCTGTAGCAAATTAATCAAATGAGAGCCTAAGTTGGTTTAAATTGAATGAATTCCCTCTGTGCTAATCCCCAGCTGCACTGCTGGTTTATAATTTCCACTCCCTCCAAGCATTGTGCTGTAACTTACTTAGCTTTAGAAGTGTATTTAAGAGAGGTGTTGCAGTAATAATTTGTAATGGGGAGGCAAGCAGGGTTTGGCACTGGGACTGCTGGGTGTGGATGTTGCCAAAATATCTGAAAGCCTCGGAGCCCAGAGCTCTTGCTTTGAACTGGCTCAAGTATTTGATGTCCCCAGCTGCAGCAAGCCACTGGTGTGTAGCAGTTTGCTGTGGGCTCCACGTGGCAATCTGCTGCAGCCTCCCAGCAGCCCCTGGCGAAGCTGAGGATCAGCAGCCCCCCAGGGGTCCTTCCCCAGCCTGCCTAAATTGCTCACATCTGTTCTGGCCTGTCCAAAGGTCACCTCTTTTATGGATCTTCCTTCTCCCAGAGCTCAAAATCAGTGGAATCAGAAGTCACTCTGAAGCTGTCATGCTTCTGCACCTTACTCCGCATTCCCTGGCTCACGGCTGAGAGCTCAGCATGCAGCTTACAGCTAGGTTGTGGCTGTGTCTGCATGTNTCTTGCGGTGTGCAGTCTGGGCACGGTGTCAGGCTGGCTGTGCAGGCCGAACGCGTGGAGGCATCAGAGCCTCAGCAGGCACGGGCACAACAGCAGAGTGAGAGAGAGCGAGAGAGAGCTTGTGCTACCTGCTCATCCTTTATATCTATTTCAGCCCCAGACTGATGGGCCTTTGGACATAGATTAGCCAATCAGGATGGCACTTTGCCCAGTTTGCCCATATTAGGTGCAGCTGGGGCTTGTGTCCCCTTTCCTGTGGCCACTACCCCCAGCACAGAAGGAGGGGGGGCAGGGGAGCATGCCTGGGCAAGCCAGGACATGTACAAGCCCACCTTGGCCTTTTCAGGCCTACCACAACACTGCAGCACTAAAGAGTTAACTCTTGCAGCTGGAGCACAAGATCCTGCCTTATTCCCTGCTGCAAGGAGTCTGCCCTGGGTATCTTGCACTCAGGGCAGTAAGCCTTGCCTGTAAATAAATGTATGTGTGTGTAATGCAAATACTGCTCTCACCCCAGTCCTCTCTGCATCACGAGGGGCTGGAATCAGGCTAAAGGAGACCACTTCTACCTTCCAGCTTTTTGCAGTGTCAAACAAAACCCTCCCAGACCACCTGCAGCCCCACTCAAGTGTATGAGCAGCACTGCTGTAAACCCACCAAGCTTCCCTCTGTAACATCAGCCACGAGCACTCCAAACATTAATTTCTTCTTCCCCTCTGCTTCCTGATGCTGCCTTCAGAAGCATGAGGCATAAAGACATGCCAGAGGTTTTCTCACTATGTGCCTGCCTGCTTGGTGTGTATTTTCTTAACCTCTGGAATTCACCACAGATCACATTCTTGCAGCTTTCCCCAGCAAAGCTGCTCCCCTCTCACTGCACATTTGGGTTCTCTCCTCTTTTCCTGCTGCAAGGACCTCAGGAAGCTTTGGCATTTTTGCAAAACCAGTAACAAACCTTCAGTGTTTGCAGCAAGGGAGCAGAGAGCTGAGGGCCAAGTTCCTACTGCCTGCAGCAAGTCCCACACTCCCTGAAAGGCAGGGGCTGGGCACTGCCTTGGCACTGGCATTGACGGGCTTGGTTTGGACTTCATTGACAGGCTTGGTTTTAGCTTCAGCATGGATTTAGGAGGGGCAGGTCCTGCCTGACCAACCTGATCTCTTTTTATGCCCAGGTGACTGCCTGGTGGACGTGGAGCAGGCTGTGGATGTAGTCTGCCTGGACTTCAGCAAGGCCTTTGGCACTGTCTGCCATAGCAAACTCCTGGCCAAGCTGGCAGCCCTTGGCTGGGACAGGGGCACTCTGTGCTGGGTGAAGAACTGTCTGGAGGGCTGGGCACACAGAGTGGTGGTGAATAGTGCCACATCCAGCTGGCAGCTGTCACTGGTGGTGTGCCCCAGGGATCAGTGCTGGGCCCTGTCCTGTTTAATGTCTTCATTGATGACCTGGAGATTGAATCCAGCATCGGTGAGTTTGCAGATGACACCAAGCTGGGAGCAAGTGTGGATCTGTTAGAGGGCAGAAGGGCTCTGCAGAGGGACCTGGGCAGGTTGCACAGATGGGCACAGTCCAATGCCATGAGATTGAACAAGGCCAAGTGCCAGGTTCTGCACTTTGGCCACAACAGCCCCAAGTAGTGCTANTGTACCAGGTTAGGGTGGATCCCTCCCCTGGTAGAATAAACTTACCACAACACGTATTTTTTTGTGAAGTCAAGAAAAAAAAATTATATTTCTTAAACTGAATGTAACAGTGTAGGGGAAAAAATACAACTAACAACCTGAAGGAAGATGGGGAAGGGGTCAAGCGGCGGCGAAAGCAGCAGCAGCAGCAGCAGCAGCCAAAACAGCGGCAGGGGAAGATAGCAGCAGGCGCAGGCGAAGCGGCGGAAGCAGCAAGGGGAAAGTACAAGCTGTGCTTCCAGACATAAAGCTTTTGGTGCTCCAATGAGATTATATTAACTTATCCATTATTGCCATTCTATGGCCTATCCCCAGAATGTTTGCCTTAGAGCTTCCACCTCCAAGTTTCTCTGAGGTAGGAATCTAACTCAAACGGCCACAAGCCTGGAGAAGAAAGTGCTCCAGGGAGACCTTAGAGCTACAGTTCAGTATCTGAAGGGGTCCTACAGGCAGGCTGGGGAGGGACTGTTCGGAAGAGCCTGTGGGGGTAGGCCAAGGACAATGGTTTGAAAGTGGAGCAGGGCAGAGTTAGGTTGGACATCAGGAGGAAGCTCTGCAGTGAGGGTGGTGACATACTGGGGCTGGAGCCATTAAGGAGACATTCAGGATCAGACTCAGTGTGGCCCTGTGCAGCCTGGTCCAGCTGGCAGTGTCCCTGCTGAGTGCACAGAGGTTGAAGGGTCCCTTCCAGCCCCATGCAGTCTGTGAATCTGTGAACCTGTGAGCCCAAGGCTGCCCTCGTTCCTGTTGCTAAAGATGTGAAGTGCTGGGAGAAGGCAGCCAGGCTCTGCCCAGGGATGCCCAGTGACAGGGCAAGGGGCACTAGGGGCAAGCTGGAACCCAGGAGGTTCCACCTCAGCATCAGGAGAATCTTTGTCCCTGTGGGGGTGCTGGAGCTTGGAGCAGGCTGCCCAGAGAGGCTGTGGAGTCTCCTGCTCTGGAGCCTTTCCAACCCCACCTGGATGTGTTCTGTGTGGCCTGCCCTGGGTGCCCCTGCTCTGGCAGGGGGTTGGGCTGGGTGAGCTTTTGAAGTCCCTTCTAACCTCTAAGGTTCTGTGGTTCTCTTGAAGTAGGGCCTGCAGCCCCTCCACAGTGCTGCTCAGTTTGGAACATGTAGTCTAATCCTGGTTTGTTCGTTTCTTCCTCCCATCTTTACTGTCCTTAAGCTCATTACCTCACAGCTCATACTCTGCAGTATTTGATGGGCACAGGAACTGTGCAGCAGCCTGCTGGCAACTGGGACTGAGAGGCTGCTGAGCTCAGGCTGCTCAGTGACTCCAGCAGACTGCCCCTAAAACACATTGCTACGTTGCTAGATCAGCTCGCAGAGATTAAGGAAGGTTTTAAGTTTTCTCTGCTGGTTTAGGTTTTAGCGAGCAGAAGGCAGGATGCCAGGTGGCAGAAGTGGTCCTGCCTGCCTCCTCTGCTTTGTTAGGAACACCACAAGGGCTCCTCAGAATTCAGAGATTAATAAACAAATTATTAAAAGCTTGCAAAAATAAAACCCCACCTTGCATGCACAGCAGGCAGTGCTGCAAACATTTCAACAGGATGTGTCCATTTCACACAATCACAGAACACTGGGGGCTGGAAGGGACCTCCAGAGGTCACCCAGCCCAACTCCCTGCCAGAGCAGGGGCACCCAGGGCAGGGCACACAGGAACACATCCAGGTGGAGCTGTAAAGTCTCCAGAGCAGAAGACTCCACAACCTCTCTGGGCAGCCTGCTCCAGGCTCCAGCACCCTCACAGGGACAAAGTTTGCCCTCCTGTTCCCCTGGCACCTCCTCTGCTCCACCTTGCCCCCAGTGCCCCTTGTGCTGCCCTTGGCCACCCCTGAGCAGATGCTGGCTGTGTCCTGCCCATACTGCCCTGCACATCTTTAGCACAGCACTGAGGGCAGCCCTCAGGCTCCTCTGCTGCCAGCTGCCAGCCCCAGCTCCCTCAGCCTGGCCTCCCAGGAGCTGCTCACTGCTTCAGGCAGTCTGCCTCAGACTTCAGTGCAGGGCACCTTGCAGGTCAGATTTGTTGCTGGACGTACACCGAGCTGATTGAGACTTTGCTGAGCCTGGATGAGGACCACTTCTTTACTTCACCTGTGAATTCATCCCCCTAAGGCTCTGTTGTGGCCTGGGTCAGCTACAGCACCAGTTGGGCAGTCTTGCACTGCAGAGCAGCCTCGTGTGCAGCAAGTCTGTGGAGAACAGAATTCTGCCTGAGCACAGAGCTCTCAGTCCATGACATCCCCCACAGAACTGTCGGGGCTGGAAGTGACCTCATGGATCATCCAGCTCCAACCCTGCTGCCAGGGGCAGGGACACCTCACACCAGAGCAGGTTGCCCACAGCCTCATCCAGGCTGGCCTTAAACACCTCCAGGGATGAGGCTTCCACCACCTCCCTGGGCAACCTGTGCCAGGCTCTCACTACCCTAACTTCTTCCTAACATCCATTCTGAATCTCCCCTCCTCTATCTTGGATCCATTCCCTCCAGTCCTGTCACTACCTGACAGCCTAACAAGAAAGCCTCCCCAGCTTTCTTGTAGCCGCCTGCAGACACTGCAAGGCCACAAGAAGGTCTCCTGGGAGCCTTCTCCTCTGCAGACTGCACAGCCTCAACTGCCTCAGTCTCTCCTCACAGCAGAGCAGCTCCAGCCCTCTGCTCATCCTCGGGGTCCTGCTCTGGACACCTTCCAGCATGTCCCAGGGCTCCAGAACTGGGCAGAGTGCTCCAGGTGTGGTCTCACCAGAGTGGAGCAGAGGGGCAGAATCCCCTCCCTTGCCCTGCTGCCCACACTGCTCTGGATGCAGCCCAGGCTCTGGTTGGCATCTGGGCTGCAGGTGCACACTGCTGGCTCATGTTGAGCTTCTCATCCACCATCACCCTCAGATCCCTCTCCTCAGGGCTGCTCTCAGGCCAGGCACTGCCCAGCCTATGTCAGTGCCCAGGATTGCCCCAGCCCAGCTGCAGGACCCTCTCTTTATCTGCTTTTCCACTACCACTCATTAAATGTTCACTTCTGGTGAATCTCTTGACCGCCTTTTTGCTTCTGTTTCCTTCACCCTTCATATCAGGAAAAGGTCTGGGTGGAGAGATTGCCTGTGAGTGAGCTTCCATGGTGTCCTGTCCTGGAAGCGTGGTAGAAGGTGGTGAGCTGCTGCTGCAGCAGCTTCCTAGGATGCTGAGTCTTACCTCCCTGCTGCTTCAATGCCAGCAAAAGCCCAGGAGTACCCGGGTCTGGGAGAGCAGGGGTGCCCGAGTGCCTGGCAGTGCTGGCAGTGCCTCTGGCAGGTGCAGGCAGGCTTGGGAACTCTGCAAAAGCTCCCTGGTGTTCTGGGGCAGCAGTGGGCTGCAGCCACTCACCCCACTTGGGAAGCCCTGCCCTAGGTCCTCTGTGAAGAGAGGCTCCCCCCATGTGAAATGGTGCCTGTGGGAGCTGGAGTGGGTCTGCTCTGCATCCCTGTGGAACAGGGCACTGGGAGCTGAGCAGCCTGAGCTGTGCTGCCTGCCAGGGTGCTTGGTCTGGTCCTGTTGCCTTCCCTGACTCAGCAGGGAGCAGGATTGTGCTGGTGCAGGAGGCTGAGCAGAGGGCAGGGTTGTGCTGGTGGCAGGAGGCTGGGCAGAGGGCAGGAGGCTGAGCAGAGGGCAGGGTTGTGCTGGTGGCCGGAGGGTGGGCCGAGGGCGG
>WBNM01030841.1:38526-61972 GCA_013399055.1 Ramphastos sulfuratus | reverse complement strand
GCAGGAGGCTGAGCAGAGGGCAGGGTTGTGCTGGTGGCAGGAGGCTGGGCAGAGGGCAGGAGGCTGAGCAGAGGGCAGGGTTGTGCTGGTGGCAGGAGGCTGGGCAGAGGGCAGGAGGCTGAGCAGAGGGCAGGGTTGTGCCATCCCTTTCCCCAGAAAAGCTGTGGGTGTGTTTGTGTTTCCTCTGCTGACCCCAGACTTTGCTGTTGGAAGGAAGTGGAGGGCAGTGAAGCTTCTGGCCAAGTCAGACTGTGGTCGTTAGCACTTCTCTGCTCACTGCCTGGTGCACTCCACAGGAGGCCTTCATGGGTTTCATTGCTCATCCGTTTGAGGTTGTCACTTCTGCTCCCTGTGTTTATCAGCTCTTGTCCCTCTAGGCTGGGCTGTGGAGGTGGTGGAGGAGGGACAGCCATGCCCTCTGACTCCTCTCTCATTACTCCCCATAGCTACAGGTGGCACTTGTGCAGAGCCCCCAGCTGTATGACCTGACCCTGACCACCTGGGAGCAGCAGGCTGGGTTCGTGCCAAGGGCTGGGTTAGTGCCAAGGGCTGGGTGAGCCTGCCCAGGGGCGCCCTGGGGACACGTGTGGCAGCCACCCTGATGCGGGGCTTGAGCTCTGTCTGTACTTCGGTGGCCGAGCAGGCGTCAGGAGAGCTGGCAGGTGACAAATCATTTGTAGCTTGGATTCCCCTGCAGATTGTGCCTGGAGAGAAGTCTCTGAGCTGCCTTTCTCCCCCGGGCCGGAGGTGGTGCTGAGCAGCCTGGGGGAGGTCTCTCGCCCCGCACGAACCGACTGAGCTGCACTGACTCCTGAGCCTGCACCTGAGAGAGCTTCTCGCAGCTCTGCAGTGGCAGTGGTCGTAACCTGCTGCTCTGCCTTCCTTTTTGCAGACGATTTTGCAGAGGAGGAGGAGGTGCAGTCCTTTGGCTACAAGAGGTTTGGTAAGTGGCAGCAGTGTCCCTCAGCTCCCGTCCGTAGTGCCTGGGGTAAGTCAACCGCTCGCTGTGAGCCTCCCTGCTGGCAGCACCAAGTCACGCAGGGACAGCCTCGGTGTCCTGCTGTGCAGAGAGCTGCAGACAGCTGCAGACAGCTGTGCAGAGGAAGGGATGACTCTGGACTTGCTTGGCTTTCTAGGCAAACAGAATACCTCAGGGCTATCCCTGCCCAGAAGGAAGTGGTTGTTTGCTCATCAGCACCGTGGAAGTGCAGATCACCCCTGAGCAGAAGTGAAAGTGCTGCCTGCAGCAAGGGGTCCGTGGCTCTTGCTGCTTCTCTGCCCAGCTGAGCCTTCCTTCAGCCCGCAGGCTGATGTGCAGGGCCGTGGAGGTGATCCCAAGAGCAGTGCTGTAGGACCTGCGCCAGGCTTGCACAAGGCACTCCCAGCTGAGGCAGGACATGTGCTGTGTGCCCTCTCTGGAGGGCAGGCAGGGGGCACAGGGCAAGGGCTGGTAAACGAGCTCGAGCACTGCCTTCCTCCCACCTCCTTTCCTTCTTTTGGATGTTTGTGCACTGCAAATGGCCTTCTCCTGTGCACATCTCTGTGCAGGGGTCAGCAGCCCTTCAGCTTCCTCTTGTCATGGCTCTTCCTTTTCCCTCAAGGAAACCTTTCAGTCTCTGCAGCCAGCAAGCTGAGGCAGGCTGACTGCTGTCACTGTGTCCCTGGGGAAGTGAGCATCCACGGTGCCAGCGCTGCCCCGAAGCAGCCAGAGGAGCCCATCCTGCCCTGCCAGCTGCCAGCCAGCAGCAGGAAGGTTCACTTTGGTTTTTCTCTCCTGTGAAAGTGGCTGCAGCAGGAGTCACTTTCAAGATCCCTGCCTGGCAAGGGGGTAGGAAATGCCACCTGAAAAGCAAAACCAAGGCAGCAATCCCCTCTGCCCCCAGGAGCAGGGGCAGGCAGCGTAAGGGGATGTGGCCTTTGGGAGGTGGGCATCACACTCCTGTCACCTCCTCTACCCCTGCACTCCTCCGTGGGTCCCTGCTGCTGAGCTTTGCCATGGATGGGTCTGGCAGCTCCGGGGCCAGCAGCTGGGGCTTGGCAAGTCCTGCCCCAGGGCTCTCTCCTGCTGCTGGCTTGGGGATTTTCTCTGGAGCAGGCCTCGAAACACCAAAAAAGCAAAAATACCTTGAGGGAGGGATGTTCACCTCAGCTGCCCCCCTGCTGCTCTCTCCTTGGCTGTCTCTAGCCAGAATGCTCTTGCTGTGCCCTGGAGACGCTTCAGCCTGCAGCCACTGTCCTGCACCCAGTGGTAAATGCACTGCTGTGGCACACTGGGACTTCTGTCTTCACAGCACCACAGAGTGTCAGGGGCTGCGAGGGACCTCCAAAGCTCACCCAGTCCAACCCCTGCCAGAGCAGCATCACCCACAGCAGGTCACGCAGGAACACATCCAGACAGGGTTTGAATATCTCCAGAGAGGGAGANCACTGCCTTCCAACAGCTCAGTCCCCAGCCTGTTCTGGTCCCTGGGGTTGTTCTTTCCCAGGTGCCAGACTCTACACTTGCCCTTGTTGATTTTCATTAAAATTCTTCCTGCCCAGCCCTCCAGCCTTAACCCACCCTTCCCTCCTTCCCTCCTTCCTTCCTTCCGAATTCCTTCCGAATTCCTTCCTTCCGAATTCCTTCCTTCCTGTCTCTTGGGTAGTGTGGTAGTACCCATCTGAACTTCTCTCCCTGGAAATGCCAGGTTTAGCTGAGCAGTTCCAGCAATGCCTGTGCCCACTGGGGCAGCAGAGCAGGAGAGAAGGACCAGCAGTCTGGCAGTGGGAGGAAGGGGAGGAGACAGGCTTGTGGCACCCTTAGGAAACAGCCATAAGCACCTTCTCCTTCATGGAAACAGCACTGCTGAGGTGAGGGAGCTGTCCCAGATGCCTGCTGTATGCAAGAGGAGCCTTGGCTAAAGGGGGAGTGGGGTCCTGAATCCTTGGCATTGGCACTGGTGAGAGTTGTGTCATTCAGTGCACAACTGAACATCCTGATCCAAAAAGCCTTCTTTGTCTGTACTACTGAGCCCAAACTTCCTCCCATATCCCTTTCCTCATCTTTCCTAGCATTGTGGGGCAGCACAGGCAGCAGCTGGGTTGACCTGGTTTCCATGCATCCCTGCACCAGCAACTTTGCCTGCAAGTTCTTTCGTGCCCCCTCCCTCAGGAGACCCAGCTCAGCACGTTCCTGTTTCTGCACTCCCTGATGCACTTCCAGGCAGCTTCCTCTGCAGGGAGTGGGAGCCCCCAGCCCTCAGCAGCATTGGCTGCCTGCTGGAAGGTGGCAAGGATGTCTTCCCAAGCTCCAAATGCCCTGGCCAGCTGGGCTGGCACTCTCAGTGAAGTGCCTGGGGTTGCTGTTGGGGCCAGCAGGCAGCTGAGCTGCTCAAGCTGCAGCCTGTCTAGCAGCAGTGTCAGGGCTGCTGTCCTGATGGTGCTCACTCCTGCACCTGCATCCTCACTGCTAAGGCAATATGAGGGAGGTCCAAGGCAAGCCCCAAGCCTTGTTATGCAAGCTCTTGGTGAAAGGTCACTTTGAAAGGAGCCCTGTCCTGGCTGCTGCCTGCTGCTGCAGAGAGCCCAGCACTGTTTATGCACAACCTGCGGGAGTGGGCAGCAACAGAAGCTGACACAGTGGGGGTTTGTTTCAGGAGCCATGGTGTAAGAGCAGTTGTGTTCATGTTCTGTGACCAGAGAAGTCCCTGGGTGCCTCTCTGGCATGAGACCTGGCAGGAGGACCATGACTCAAGTGCCTTTGACTCCATCATTTGGAAGTGTTAGGCCTTCTCTGGAGCAAAATGTGCTGTGAGGGGGAGATGGCTGAAGGGTGATAGGCTCATAAAACATCAAGTCAGTGCTGGCAGCTGGGAACATTTGTTGGACAGCACTTGGCAGGCAAAGCCTTGACCAAGCTGCTTTCCTCGAGTTTAGCTGAAGTTTATTATTAGCTGCCTTGTTGCTAGAGTCTGTAGTTTGGTTCAAGGAAGGAAGAGGTCTGCAAAGAGAGGAAGGGAAGGAGGGAGGGAGACCTTCTTCAACAGTTCTTATTTTCACAGAATTATAGAATCACTTAGGTTGCAAAAGACCTTAAAGATAGCTGAGTCCAACTCTTAACAGCCAGCACTGCCAAGTCCTCCAGTAAGCCATGTCACTGAGCACCACATCCACACAGCTTTTAAATCCCTCCAGGGACAGTGACTCAATCCCTTTCCTGGGCAGCCTGTTTCAGGCCTTCACAACCCTTTTGGTGAATAATTTTTTCCTCATATCTAACTTAAACCTCCCCTGGAGCAACTTGATCCTGTTTCTTCTGTCCTNCTGCCCACACTGCTCTTGCTGCAGCCCACTTGTTCACTGGGAGAAGAGACTGAGTCCCACCTAACTACAGCCTCCTGTCAATAGGTCTCCCCTCAGCCTCCTTTCTCCAGACTAAACACCTCCAGCTGTGTTTCTAGTGAGGGGCCCACAACTGAGCTTACAACTCTTGGAGGTGTAGCCTCACCAGTGCTGAGTACTGGGCACAATCACTTCACTGCTGCCGCATTGCTGCTGGTACCAGAGCTAAAGCTTCTGAAAAGGGACTGAATCCAAACTGTCCTGCACCACTTTCTGAGCCTCCCTGTCCCTCCTCCTCTGGTGAACTGATTTCAGACAATCTATCACTGCTTTATCTTTGGTCAGCAGATCACTGACTGCCCATGGTAAGGCAAACACAGGAAGCACAGAGCACCATGGGGGTGACTGACAACAACCAGAGTGCAGCCAGCCCCGAGGTGCTAGCAAACCACACCCCAGCACTCGCGCTCGCTTGAGCCTGGCACAGAGCTGCTGCCGGGGATGCAGGAGGCTGAGGAGAGCTCTTCCCAGCTGACTGATGCTGTTTACTTGTCCTCAATGGCTGCTGCAGATGTGCAGGGATGCTGCCAGAAGCGTGATGCCTCCAGCTCTGCAGTGAGGAGGCAGTAGGAGGGAAATGTGTTTCCTATGGTCCTTACTTCGTCACAGCAGCACGGGATGAGGGGGCTGGAAGGGAGCTCTGCAGATCATCCAGTCCAAGCTCCCTGCCAGAGCAGGATGGCCCAGGGCAGGGCACACAGGAGCGCATCCAGATGGGTCTTGAAATTCTCCAGAGAAGGAGACTGCATCAGTCAGTGCCCAGGCTGCTTTGCAGTTCTCTGCTCCAGGTAACAAGCTGTGCCTCTCCCCTAGCACACTGCCACTGGCCGCAGCAGCAGGCAGTGTCCTTGGCTTGCACCCCTTCAGGCACACCCCACTTTGGGAAGGAAGGGCTGAGGAAAGGGCAGAAGACACTTCCCAGTATTCCACACATGTGGGTCAGTCTGCAGTTGTGGAAATCTTCAGGCTTCTAGACAGGAGGTGAAAGCTCTGCTGGTGGAGAGCAGCCTCCCGAGGCAGCAGAAGTGCCCTGCAGAGGAGGAGGAGGCTGAGCAGCTGGTGGCAGATAACTGCACTTTGCCCTTGGCAGGCACAGCCAGAACTGGAGCCCTTCTGCCCTTCTGCCCTCCATGGAGGGACCCACCTCAGGGACTGCCATCTCTAGTTGGTGACTCAGGATCCTCCCTGCCTCCTTCACCTTCCTGCTGAGCCACGAGTGGGGTACAGTCCCTCATGTCCCTGGGGATCTCCACTGGATACCAAGGCACTGGTCCTGCAATCTGCCCCACACCTGCAGGTCAACAGCTCCCAGGAAAGGAGGGATATAAATTACCTGGGGGCCTCCTCAGGTGAAGTAGGTCCTTTTAAAGGGATCTTCTGTAGGGTATGCAGGAGATGATGAGTCAGGATGTCCCTTCTGAGCAGTTACAGCAGTCCAGCTCCTGAGCATCATTGCAGGTGTCAGAGTTAAATCTGGGAATTTCTGGACCAGAAGTGGGTGAATTATCCTGCCACACAACAGTGGAATCACAGTGCCACTAAGAAGAGGTGAGGGGGAAATGCCTGCTTGAAAAACATACCTGGGAAATAGAAGTTTTCCTCTGAAAAGTGGCTTGGGAGCAGCTGAGCTGGCCCCACTTCATAGCTAGGNTTAAAATATTCCAATTAGCCTTAAACCAGCACACCAGGGAGGTGGTGGAGTCCCCATGCCTGGAGGTGTTGCAGAAAGCTGTGGCCATGGCACCTGGGGACAAGGTTTGGTGGAACTGGGCTGGTGGTTGGGCTGGGTGAGCTTGGAGGCCTTTTCCAGCATTCTGTGATCCATGGCTTGGAATGTTGTGGTGGTTCAGGGGCAGCATTGATGCAGTGACACTGCACAGACAGGATAGCTGCAGACCTCCCTGCATCCATCCAGGCCACAGTTCACATCCATAGTGACATGCACCTAAAGGTGCCTGGCTGCAGGCTGCTGCTGTGCTGTGTCCACACTAACCTTCAGCCTCTAGCAAAACAGAAATGGAAGCTGCAGGAATTGCTCAGCTTTTCTGTATGATTTGTAAATCCCCAATGAGGGGTTTCAGGTGCCACAAGCCACATCCCTCCCTGGGCACTCTCTCGCAGCTGTGTCTGCAGCACACAGTGATGTGGCCTCATACAAAGCCAGGGGGGCACTGACAGGAAGCCAGAGGGAAGCCAATACCTTGGTGGCAGCTCACTGCCAGGCTGTGATTATCAGCTGAGGATTTCTCCTACATGTGTCCTGGGGCAATCAGACCTGCACTGAGTGGTGCTGCTCATCTCAGTCTGAGAAATCTCATGTGGAGAGGCCCTTTAAATTGCCATGGCCAGCAAGGTGGCAGGTGGCGAGTCTGCCCTCTGCTAGTGTGTGCCTGAGTGCCAGGGAGAGCCCAATGCCCTCAGTGGCTCCTGGCTTTGTGTAGAAGCTTCAGCCTTATTCACCAGGGGCTACATGCAGAGGGACCTCCTGTGTGAGTGCTCTTTGGCTTTTTCTTCCAGTGGGCACTCAGAGTGCTGGGGAAGTTGGCAAGGAATTGCAGTGCCAGTTTCAGTGTGTGTGTGACTGTTACCATTGCAGGAGAGCTGTCAGGTACCTGCATGCCAGCAGCATGCCCCTCTTCTGTCATTAGCTTCTGCCTCTTGTGATGTAAGGGCACAGGGCATAAATTGCTGATCCATCGAAATTCCAGACCAAAACCCAGCACTCTCCGAGCGTGGCAAATGGTTGGCACCCTGAGAAAGCCTCTTGTGTCGGGCAGGAGTAGTGAGATCCCAGCAGTTACCAGCTCTGAGTGTCCTGTGCTCTTACTCAGGAGCTGTTCAGGTCTGTGGGTCTGGAGCTGCCCCCCTCACCTGCTGTGCCTGGCAAGGGGCACTTCTCCTTCCAGTCCAAGCCCATAAAGAGGCCTCTTAGTAGCACTGTGGGGACTGGAGTCATTGCAGCTGTGCTGCAGCTGTGCTGCTAGGTAGGCAATCCATTTTAGCTCTGTTTCAGGGCTTTCTTATGTAGCAATTAACATTCTTGGCCTGTTTCTCCATAGGCTGCATGGGCATGCGTGAAGCAGCAGCTGTTTGGTCAGGCTCTGCAGGGCTGCTCTGAGAGGTGCTGGTCCCCAGTGCCTGGGATTTTGCTCTCTCTTTCATTAGAGCTATAAAACAGGTGTGTGGGCTGAGCACAGGAACACAGAGACTCTGGGAGGAATGAACATTTCGGATGTGAAGCCTTCAAAAGAAGGGGGAGAAACATAGTTGGAAAGCCCTGTTAGTGGAGCCTGCCAGTGCTGCTGTGGGGTTGTGGCACACACTGTCACTAGTCCTGAGCTACTCTTGCCTGCTGTTCACAATGCAGGTCTACATATGCAGCCCTCTGCCACTGCTGCATGCTGGCAACTATAGGTTTGCAAGTGCTCAGGTGTGTCCAGCTGTCCTGTGGCTGTTCTGTACCTGCACCAGGGTCATGGACAGGCTGGCGCCTTGTGAGAAAGACTGCTTTTGGCCCTGAGGATATGTTCTTAGATAGATCACACCTGTGGGCCTGAAGGGAGCTTCAGGAGAGCTGGGGAGGGACTTCTGACAAGGGCTGGGAGTGACAGGATGAGGGACAATGGCTTTGAGCTGGGAGAGGGAGATTGAGACTGGAGACGAGGAAGAAATTATTTGCAGTGAGGGTGGTGAGACACTGGCACAGGCTGCCCACGGAGGTTGTGGATGCCCCTGCCTGGAGGTGTTCAAGGCCAGGTGGGCTGAGGACATTGAGCACCCTGGGCTGGTGGGAAGTGTCCCTGCCCATGGCCCCGGGGTGGAACTGGATGAGCTTTAATATCTCTCTCAACTCAAACCATTCTGTGATTTCTCTCAACAACACATGCCACCAAAGCACAGGCCTGTAGGGTGCTGCTGATGTTGGTGCTCCTTTTAGTTCTTGGGCATTTCCTCAAAATATCCTGGGGCTCTACCACCCATAGTAACTGATGTGGTAGAGGTGATACCACAGGACCTGATTCTGCAGGGCACTGAGCCCTTTGCAAGTGGTGCTCAGCACCACCCCATCAAGTCAGTCTGCATGGTGCTGCTGCTTCCTCCCCTGAGTCAGCTTGTTCTGAACGTCTAGCAGCAAAGAGCTCTGTGCTTTAAATTGCACCTACCAAGGCAAATAGTTGGTGCAAGTTAGCTTGGCAGACACATTCACATCCCCGTGCACAGCCTCAAGCCAGGAGCCTCCAGCTGCCAGGTCAGGAAGCCTCCCTGCCCATGGCCCCGTTGCTCAGAAGCCCTGCAGCTGCTCCTGCTTGCTACAGTTAAAGGAGCAGTTGAGTCTCCTTCCCGCTCATTTCAGCAGCATCCCAGGAAAGGGGAAGGATTCAGCTGGATGTTAGTATGGTCTTTTGTCTGCTGAGCTCTCAGAAGCATTAGAACAGAGCTGCTTTGAGACTGCTTAATACTGCATCAAGCTTGTCTGCCTCTGTGGCTGGTGCCTGCTTTCCCAGGTGCTGGGGGACCCCTGAGAGGAGAATGTGAACCCTCACCACCTTGGCCCAGACCTGAGCCTAACGGACTCAGACCAGCAGCCTCTGCTGTCCCCAACCATCACACTCAGCAGTCACAGAACACATCTGGCTGGAAGAGACCTCCAAGCTCACCCAGTCCTGAGCTCCAGCCTGAGTCTCCCCTGGGGCAGCTTGGAACCATTTCCTCTGCTGCTGTCCCTTGGCACCAAGCAGCAGAGGCTGTCCCCTCCTCGCTGCAACCTCCCTGCAGGCAGCTGCAGAGAGCAATGAGCTCTGCCCTCAGCCTCCTCTGCTCCACCTGCACACCCCCAGCTGCCTCAGCCCCTCCTCACCCCCAGCTGCTCCAGGCCCTTCTCCAGCCTCCCTGCCCTGCTCTGGACAGGCTGCAGCCCCTCAGTGTCCTTCCTGCAGTGAGGGGCCCAGAGCTGAGCCCTGCTGCCCACCCTGCTTCTGAGCCAAGCCAGGATGCCCTTGGCCTGCTTGGCCACCTGGGCACTGCCAACTCATATGTAATTGCTGTCAACCAGAAGCAGTCCTGAGCCCAGGCAGTGTGCTGGGACAGGACACCACAGCTGCAGGACCTCACCTTGTGCTCAGTGAATTTCTCCACAATTTTCAGAGAAAATTTTATGTCTGCAGCTTGACTTCTGCATGGTGCCTGAACCCAGGGCTTAGCATGGGGGTCACTGCATCCCCTTTGAGAGAGCTTGGGCATGTACCTCTTTAAAGATATTTGTTCTTAAAAAGGCAGTGGCAAGCCCAGGCTGATGCTGCTGTGAAGGGATTTGGATGCTGAGCAAAATCATCACATTCTTGGTTGTTGTGAGTCACTACAGAGGGGTTTTCAACTCCAGGTTCTCTGTATTATATCCTAATAAAGGTCTAAAGAAGCCTGTACGGCTGAGGCAGAAATTAGAAAGACAGAATTATTTTGTTTTCCTGAAAGCCCTGCCCCAAAACTTATACAGAACCAGTTCAGGTTTATTTGCAGGCTCAATTCTATTGGGAAAAATCCTCACAGGATGCTATGGACAAATGTAGAGATTTAGGCAGTCCGGAGATGCAAAAGGATGAGCTGCAAACACAGCTCTGCCCCACTGTCAGCCAGGCTGAGCAGAGAATGAAGGCAGCAGCAGCAGCAGCAGCGGCAGCAGCAGCAGGCTTTGCTCTCAGGGGTGAGATAGGAGCTCGGGGATGATCCCTTGCTGGGTTTCTCTGCTGCTCGGCTGCCTTCTGACACTGCAGCATCCAACCATGGATCCACACAACAGCAGCCAAGGCAGGTAAAAGCTGCCAGAGTCAGGAGTGTCTCAAGCACTTCTCCCACCGGTGAGATGGTCGTGGAACGATGCTGCCTCAGCAGCAGCAGGGGAGAGCCAAACTCTTGGCATCTTCCCAGCCATGAGAGCAGCCAGGGAGTCCCTGCACTATGGTATGGGAGGAGCCGGGGCCGGGGGGCTCTGGCAGCTGTCCAGTGGAGCCCAGGGCATGCCAAGCCTGCAGGGCTGCACAGAGTGGTGCCAAGGTGGGGAGAGGTGTCCAGAGGCAGGGACGGTGCAAACCCAGAGCCGTGAAAGGCAGGAGCTGTCCAAAGGCAAGGATGGTCCAGAACGGGAGCTCGGTCACAGCAGCAGCTCTGCCCAGGCGGGCACCTGTCCTGTCAGAGCTCTGCCCAGGCGGGCACCTGTCCTGTCAGAGCTCTGCCCAGGCAGGCACCTGTCCTGTAGGAGCTCTGTCAGGGTGGGCACCTGTCCTGTCAGAGATCTACCCAGGTGGGCACCTGTCCTGTAGGAGCTCTGCCCAGGCGGGCACCTGTCCTGTAGGAGCTCTGCCCAGGTGGGCACCTGTCCTGTCAGAGCTCTGCCCAGGCGGGCACCTGTCCTGTAGGAGCTCTGTCAGGGTGGGCACCTGTCCTGTTGGCAGCTCTGCCCAGGCAGACACCTGGTGCCTTCTCCTTGGCTCTGTTTATGCTTTTCCAGACAAGTGTCCCTTTGCCATTTGATAGTGGGCAGGAAGCCCCAGCCAGCCCCCAGCCGATGCCAGGGCAGGCTGCCATGTGGCTCAGCACAGATGTGGCAAAGGCCTTTTGCCATTCCCCCCTCAACCCCTGGGCAGAGGGAAGCAGTTCTTGTGCCTTCTCCTCCTCCCCATTCAAACCCCTGAGACAGAGGGGTGGGGGTAGAAGGAAGGAATTTGGAGTGCTCCGCAAGAGCCTGAGAGAGAAAACAGTGATGAGGATGGCACAGATGAGGTCTCTGAGTGTTTGGGGCTGGGTTTGCCTGGTGCAGGCACTGCCAAGGGCAGAGCTGCTGTGCTAAGTCAGAGCCTGCCCAGGCTCTCCTGTGCTGCAGTGTGACAGGAGCCAAACGAGAGCTAGAATAAAATCCTGCCCAGTCTGTTAACTTCTGCACGTGGGTAAAACTGAAGTGAAGCAGCCAGGAAATTTCCATTTGTCATGTTCAGCCTGGGGCAGGTGAGTGGGCTGAGACTCTGGAAAGCAGAGGGGTGAGGAGGGAAGCTGAGTGGGAGAGGCTTGCTCGCAGCCAGTGTGGGCAAGCGTCGTGCAATGGCAGCATGGAGAGCTTCGTGTCCTGTACATCAGCCTCCTCAGCTCAGCCAGCAGTGCACCACAAAATCCCCCCAGCACAGACACAGACTGGGGCCTCCAATAAACCAAACACCAGTGTGTGTCCTCATCTTGGGAGGCAGCCACAGGGCTCGCAGGAGCTGGCGTGCGAGGCACTGAGATCCACCTCTCTTCTGCCAGTGAGGCTCAGTGCCCAGGCCTGTTGTGACAGAGCTTTGTGACATCTCTGACAGCCATCTCGCCCTGCTCTGGGGATGGGTTCTCTTAAGGATGTCTGGGCACTAGGATCTGCTTAACAGGGCTGCACTGCACCTCTTCAGCATCCAAAGCTGTGGAGGTTTGGGCAGTGCTCGTTGATGTGCTCTGTGCAACATCTGCCAGCCTGCTTGGTACCAAGGCCTTGGGCAGCAACGTGGAAGACTCTGCTGAGTTGCGTATGTTGGATTAGCCCAGGAATGGGCACAAATGCTTTTGCTTGCCAGGCTTGCCAAGGTCAGTATGCCCTGCACTGGGCAGCGCTCAGTGGCAGGACAGATACTCACTTCTTGTGTTCTGCTGAAGTTCTGTTTCAGACCACCTGTGTGTGTCTCACCGCTAGGAACGCAGAGATCCTTCTGTACAGCTGCTGCTGGTTACTAATTATTGCTGGGAGGTGTTTCTGCCCTCCTCCCTTCTCCCTAGAAGTTAATTGCTTCAGGGCAAATAATGGCATACAATGCCCTACCTAACTCATTCTTTCACTTTAAAGCTGACCTGTAACTTGGAGAGGCAAAATCTTGTCCTTCATGGACACTTTAAAGTCCGAAGCCAGAACAATCCAAATGCCTTCTGCCAAGGCTCCAGCACAGCATCAGTGCCCCTGCTCCTGTGCACGGCTTTGAGCCTATGTGCTCTGTTTCCCAGGGATCCATCCCCAGTGGATCAGGGTCAGTCTTCTGGGCTGCCTAACAGCATGACTTCAGATCTACGAAATCCAGACCCATGGGCTAGACTGCATGTAGGTTCCAGCTGGAAATTTATGCTCCAGATGTGTTCCTGGGTGTAATGTTCCCTAGGTCTGAAAAGCCAAAACTCTGAGAGGTGATTCTTGTCCTCACCCTGTTCCAAGCCCCAGCACAAGTCCTCCAGGCCCAGCTAATCATTGCTCTGTGGCTTGTCCCCTTCAGAAAGCAGGTCTGCTGGATTATGGATGCCACATGTTACCCTCTTTATAAATGTACAAACCCAACCATCTGCACAGGCCTGTGCTGACAGGAGGAGGGGCAATAGCTTCACATTAGAGAACAGATTTAGATTGGATATTAGGAACAAATTCTTTACTATGAGGGTTCTGGAACAGGTTGCCCAGGGAGGTGCAACCCTGGAGATATTCAAGGTGAGGCTGGACAGGGCTGTGGGCAACCTGCTCTAGTGGAGGATGTCCCTGCTGAGTGCAGGGGGTTGGAGTGGATGACCTTTGGAGGTCCCTTCCAGCCCAGCCCATCCTGTGATTCTACGATTCTATATTCCAGTGTTATGCAAAAAGTCTTTGCCGAGTGCCTTGCAGAAAGCAGCAGAGGTGAGGGCTGGAGCACAGGCAGTGTGACTCACTGTTAAGGGGAAGCAAACAGACCAACATCTGCAGCTTCTGCTCTTTGCAGAGAGTCTGGGAAAAAAAAAAAAAAAAAAGCTTTCAAACATACTGAAAACTTTGGAAGTGCTGCTTCCTTTGTAAAGAGTTGCTCAAGGTTAGCTGGAATGAGGGGAAAACTTTGAGGTGTCAAAGTAATGAGATTGGTGTGTGTGAGGGTCTAAATCAGCTCAAATGCTGCAGGAGGAAAAGGAGGAGTAGGCATTGTAGTCTTTATTGTCTCCTCTTGGGTCATCAGGCAGAACTGACCTAAAGATCATTTTTGAGACCCCTCTGTGCTCCATCCCTGCTGGGCCTGGATCAGACATCCTTTCTGCAGGGCCCCAAACAGCTCATGAAGCCACATTTGTGGAGGCCACTCTGGTTTGTGTGGTGTTCACAGTTCCAGTTTTACTTCATCCAGGTACAGCAAACAGCTGTTTGTGGAGATACTTGGTCCGAGGTGCCCTGAGGGACCCCCATATTCTGCTCTTCCTGTTGAGGAGGCAGCCGGAGCAGAGCAGAGGCTGACTCCTCTCTTTTTTTCTGTTTACACAAAAGTCTGCTGCTTCCTCCCCCCACTCCCTCTGCCCATGTGGAGTGGAAGGGCAATCTGTTAGCTTCAGGAAATGCCTGCAGGCATCACCACTTGCTTCATGCTTCACCAAGCCTTGACTCTGGTGATGGAAGAGGCTGAACCTCTCTGCCCACTGTGAGTGCTGATGTGCGGGATGGGAGGGTGTTGGCTGGGGCAGCAGCAGCCACATCTCCTATTGCAGCTCTGCACCTTAGCTCCTGAGCAGCGTGTTCTTGGCACGCACTTCTCCAGCATGCTGGAGCTGATTTCATTGCCCTCTATGCAGAAGGTTACCCTGAGGAGTTCTGTGCTTTAATGAAGGGCTGTGGAGCTCTGCTCTACACAACAAGCTCTTTTCATTACACTTTGACTGGCAATTGAGCCCCTGATCATGTCTCCAGTGGGAGGAAGACCCTTTCTGGAAGCCTTTCATTTACTGCATGCCACAAACCAGATCAGCCAAAAAAAGAAACCCTGCAAAATAAGCAAAGGAGCTCCTGAGAATATGGATGAGCCCAGAGGGTGTTCAGGGTGGCCTAGAAGAGATGAAGTGGAAGTATCTTTGTAGAAGGAAGCAGAAGAGCTGACTGTGAAATACAAAAGCAGCTGACATCAAAGCAGTACTTGGGCCACTGTAGTCCTCTCAGTTTGGGGTTGGTTGTGCTGATGTGGCACTATCATTATTTTATTTGTCTCCCTTTCAGGAGGTTTCTAAAGCAGTGTTTTAGGAAGACAAATAAATAATGTCTAAGGTCTTTTCAGCAGTTCTTCTGGGAAGATCTGTGGTGAGTTAAAAGCTACTCAGGGAAGCAGTGACTGGCAGATATTTCCAGGGTGGGTGTGTGCCGACGTTTGGTTGGGGTTTAGGATACTCTGCTCTTAATGGTTGGCTGTTGGCTTTTATTTTTTTTAATGGTTTCCATATGTCTTCGATGCAGTGGAAACTGAGTTAAGAAACTGCTCCTTATTCTATCAGTTCAGAGACCTTTGCAGGATGCTGCCACGGCCTGTGCAGATGCAGCCGTGGGGTAGTGCTGCTGAAGGAAGCTGTGACCCCAGGCCAGTTGTGCAGCCCAGGCAGGTTCCCGGCGCCGCTGTTCCGGCAGGCACTTGTGTGTGTGGCGGATTCAGAGCCTCTGACTGCCTTTCCCCTCCTGAGAGGGCTGTTCCCGGCATGTCGGTGGGGACCGAGAATGGTGCCGTGCTCATTACGGTCTGCTGAGGAATGGCCTCTTTGCCCCGGAGGTGGAGGGCGCAGCTCGCTGCGGAGCGCTGCGTGTCACAAGAGGGACTCGTTCCTGAGGCATTCTGCCCCGAAGCGAACACCAACGCCTGGGAGCAGATCAGTGCTGAGGCAAGCGGCGCAGTGCTCACGCAGCCTCCCTTCGGCGGCGCTAAGGGCAGCGGTGCGGCGGAGCTGCGGTGCCCGAGCAGAGCCATCCCGCTGCGAGGCTGCGCTCGGAGCCCTGCGCGCTGCCCGCGGAGCAATGAAGCTGCCCGAGGCCAGCTGGGCCTTGGCTCCGCAGTGCTGAGGGCAGCGCAGAGCTGCGGCAGGCTCCGGCGGCGCTGAGTGCGTGGCAGAGCCGCGCAGAGCTGGCAGGCAGCGGCAGGGCAAGGGTCGGCACGGAGGGCAGCCCAGGGCCTCCCTCCTGGCACTTGCGTTACTATTACTTGGCTGCCGCTCAGCAGGGCTCAGATTCCCGAGTCCATTCATAGAAGGTGATGTAAACCTCTCCGGGCTGCTGCTGTCGGTGCTGCTCCGCTGGCTTTGAGTTGCTTTTGTTTGTGTGCTGAGAGCAGAACGTGGGTTCTGGTGGGGTTAAACCCAGAACGTGGGCACCAGGACAGGGTTAAACCATAAGCAGCCTGCAAACCAGCAGGGTGCCCGGAGAGGTGTTAGACCCGGGGAGTGCTGCGCTGCTTCCTGCCTTTGTTATGATTCCTGCCCTGTAACCCAAGCCCCAGCCTGGCCCAGCTGTGTCAGCAGGGCACAGACCTCCACTGCTGCCGCTCTTGGTGGCACCACCAGCCTCTGAAGCCTGGCAGAGAGCGCCTTACTTGCAGCTTGAGCTGCACTGGGTCTGCCCCCAAGTGCTGGGTACTCACTGCCCCCCCCCACCCCGTATGCTCAGGAGGAGAGCAGGGGGTGAGGTGGGTACTGTGCCCCCCTCTGGGAGGGAACAGGACTGCAAACAGAACTCACTGCTTTTTCCATGGGTCTCAACACAGCCCTTTAGGAAAACCCCACAGAGGATGAGGTTGGCATTTAAGACTCTGGGGAACCTTTTCCCACATTGGCTTCCAAGGCTTTTAGTTTTCATGTTCCTCATGGCAGAAGAGCATCAGCTGCATGCTTGTGCATGTGGTCCCACCAAGGTGAGGGATGAAATGTGTGTGGCACAGAACTGTGCCAGGGCTGGCCAGTGCTCACACTTGGCACAGCCACCCTCAGAGACAGCTGGGCCCTATGTCTGCCAACTGTGTGCCTGCAGGAAGGACCAGGCTCCTGAATCCCATGGCTGGGCAACAATCCTCCAGGCTTGCTGGGAGGAAGGGCACTGAGGAGAAGCCCAGCTGCTGCCAGAGCCCAGCTGCTGCCAGAGTAAAGTCTGATGGATCCATTTGGGAAGAGGGGTGGGGTGGAGGTGGATGGTGTGGTCCTTTACTGAGCCATGGCAGAGATGCTGGGCCATGCCCAGGAGCTTTGGTGTTCATCAGGGCAAGAAACACTCTGCTCAGTTTGCTTATTGCCTCCTGTCTGTCATAGGGCTGGTGTGAGCTGGCCCTGCCAGCTGATCTGCCTGGCAGCTTTGCCCAGCACAGCCTGCAGGCTTTCTAAAGTCTGCCACAGCTGACCACTGCTAAGAGCAGCAGCAGTCAAGGATGCCTCTGTTCAGAAGTGAGCTGGCTCAGAGCTCTGAGGAGGACATGGTTTGTTTTCCAGCCAGCTCAGAGGGATGTGAGCAGCAGGTTTCCAGTAAAGTGGACATTTAACTTTGAAATATTTGAGCAGTGGCATGGGGAAGGTTTTGGTGAATGATGGGGTGGAGGAGAGGACAATCTGTAATTTATCTGCTTGGTGCTGCTGAGACGCCCACGGCAGACCATCATCCCCATCAGGCTGTGGTTTGCTGTGGGCATTTGAGATTTTCCATGCTGGTTTCCCAGACCTTGAAGTACTGATTGCTCATTGCAGTTGTAGTACAGTAGGCAAAGAAGTGTTTGGTGGGGATATGTGTGTGTGTGTGTGTCTGTGTGTGTGTCTGGAATTTCTTTCTTCAGGCTCTTCTTGAAATCCAGAGAAGCTGCCTATAAATCACTTTTTTTTTTTTTCATTTTCAATTTTAAATGAGATTTAGAAATCTGAGGAGGACAGAGAATTTTCTGACTATTTCCCACAGATTCCATTCCTAGGTCACATCCAGCTCTGCTCTGAGGTCAGTGTCTGCTGTGGGTACAGCTCCACTGATCAAAGCTGCAGTGTCCCTGCCAGTGCCCAAGTGTGAAACAACTTGTCTGGGTTTGTGTCACTGGTGGAAAGCAGAGAGCTCAGAGCTACTGCAAGGCCTAAATAAGTGCATTGCTTTAAGTACAGTGAGAGTCATCTTTTATTTTCTTTGTACTTAGTGAATTAGAGCCCAGCTTTTGGTGAACAGGACTGGGTTCCTCTGTAACTGCACACACCTTAGAGTCACAGAATGGAGTGGGAGGGAGCTGCCCATGGGCAGGGACACCTTGCACTAGCCCAGGGTGCTCAGGGCTTGAACACCTCCAGGGAGGGAGCATCACAGCCTCCCTGGGCAGCCCCTTCTCCCCACCCTCACTGTAAAGAATTTCTCCCTCATCTCCAGTCCCAATCTCCCGTCTTCCAGCTCAAAGCCATTGCCCCTTACCCTACCCCTGCAAGCCCTTGTCAAAAGTCCTTCTCCTTGTCATCCTTCAACACTTGTCAGAGGAGCTTGGGTTATAAGCAAAGAGCCTAGCCCCAGATTCCTGTGTTCTATGGGTGAGCTGCAAGGAGACTCAGACTGGGAGAGACAATCCAGGGTAGCACTTCCTCTGACAGAGCTGGAGCAAGACATAAGCACTTTTGGTCCAGAGCTCCAGAGCCCTTTCTCAGCTGAAGAGCACAGTAAGTGCAGCATTCCAGGTTGTGAGTTAAAGGACAGAACCTGGCCCCAAATGCCTTTCTTTTGTGGGGCAGACACAAGGAGGCTGTAAGGATGGAACAGAGACTTCAGGGCTACCACTTTGCTTCACCTTGATGGAACAACTCAAACCTCTGTTGGTGTGGACTAAGGAGGGGCTGTGTGGTGTGATCATCTTCATCACATATCTGGAGCCAGCTCAGGGACATTTTTCCTAAGAGGTTTCCAGTTGCTGTTTGATTTTTTCAGTTGGAACATCCCAGTACAATGTCAGCTGGTGGTGCACAACCAGAAAATCACCCGGAGAGCTCCAAGGATGGAGCATAAGAACCTCTCTGAAGCCTGGAGAGCAGGGTGTGAGTGCAGAGGGTGGGGAGGGATGCAGCATTCCCATTTCTTCTGCTCAGTTTGGGAAAGGTTTAGCACCAAGTGAAGGGGCTGTGGCTGCAGTACTGCTCAGCTTCCTACACAGCTCAGGGCTATGCTGGCCTGGAGCTCTGTGTGCTGCCAGAGCCTGTTGACAGAGTCCCTGCTGCAGCAGCATGGAAGGTATTAGAGCAAGTTCAGCACAGCTCTGGCAGGGGCTAGGAAAGTTTGAGGCTTCTGTGGTATCACATCAGTGTTTGTGAGAGCTAACTCAGCTTTTTTGTAGGCAAATACAAACAAACCAGCTCAGGGTGTACACATACCAGGGGTGGTGCCAGTGCTGAGTGGCAGAGCAGCAGTGTGAGCTGCCCAGAACAGAGGGGCAGTGTTTGTCCAGGGGGGCAGGAAAGATGCAACCTGCTGAAAATCCATGTTCACTCTGATGAGAGAGCAGCCCTGCAGTGCCTGCACTGTGTGCTGTTGGGCTGGCTCCATTCACCACCCTGAGTGAGGCCATGGGGCACTTGCTGTAGCTGTGCTGTGTGTTACCATCGCTGGGCCAAGCTCCCTCTGGTTGGACTGCAGCAGAAATAAGCAAACTGAAATTCGTGATGAATGAAGACAGTAGCAAGTGAGGCCTGAGCCATGACACTGAACTGTATCTCTGTACAGGGGCTGTGGAGACAGGCAAGGTGCCTGCTGAGCCTGGGGAAAGCCTTCCCCTGGGCTCTGGAGGCAGTGGAGCTGATCAGCTCTGCCTGGTGTTCACCTGAACTTGGCTGGCTGTGGTGTCTCCAGGTGTGTCAAAGGCAGCTGGACAGACCCTGCAGAATTTGTTACCCTGATGCTCACAGGTTCTTTAGAGCCCTGCAGCCCATCCTGCTGCCTGGCTGTAGGTGCCTGCTGCCTGTGTTCACTCATGGCCAGGCTGCTGGGAGAGCTGCAGCTGGGCAAAGGGGGCTCAGTGCTGAGGGCTCCCATGGCTCACTGCAGACTGGTTGAGGAATCCTCTGCAAGCAGGCAGAGAGCTGCAGTTTTGTGCCTGAGGTATGGTGACCCAAAATGTGTAGCATGAACACAGGGAGTATTTTGCTGCTTCTGGTGAAGTGCTGAAGGGGTCTGGCTGCCCTGCTCCAGTCCTCTCCAAAAGCTTTGGGATGACTTCCAGGAGACAGGGAATTTGGTGGGGGGGAGTATGGGGGTTGTCAGGGGGTGAACTGCAAGGAAGACTTTGAGTCTGCTTCAGGTGTGCTCAGTGAGGACTAAGGAAGCTGTCGTTGACTGCATGTGGTAGCAGAGGCTGCTTTGCCCCTGGGCAGCTCAGGGGGGTGGAGCTCCTTCTCCAGGGAAGAGCTGCCCTGAGGTTGTGGTGCTGCTGCTGGAGCCTCTGCACTCTGGATCTGCCAGAAAATGTGCTGCAGGCTTGTGCCAGTGAGTAAGAAAGGTCCCTGCCCAGCTCACTCTGGCCTCTTGCCCTGCCATCTCCTCTGCAAGCCACAGCAGCCTGTATCATGGAAACTCAGTTTCCAACTCCCATGGCTGGTAGGTAGAGTGTCCCTGAGGTGCCCCTGAGGTGCCCCTGAGGCGCCTCTGTGCCTATCAGAGTTCCCTCTTTTTTGGAAGGGTAATGCCAAGTCCGAGAGGGTGGGACTTGATGATTTCCAGAGGTCCCTCTCAACTCCTACCCTTCTGTGATTTAGGGCATGGCCCAGGTCCACGTACACTCAACCCTTGCTGCCTGCCCATGGACCTGGAGGGTTGGCATGCATTGCTTCCTGTGCTGCTCAGAGTACTTCTGGAGTGCCCATGGCACTCCTGAGGCTTGCATAGTCCACACCCCAGGAGTCAGTGCCTGAACCTCTCCTCTGCTCCACCACCTCCTGGTCTGGGCAAGATGCTGAGAGGGTGGGTGGCAGATTGACCACCTCCAGCTTGGCTCCATGCCTGTGGTCCGTGACAGGGGTCCAGCTGCTGCATTTCTTCTCTGCCCCCACATTTGACCCTTATCTCTTTCATGCTGAGGAATTTTCACTTCATGCACCTCACCACTCCAACTTGGCTCTTTCTTGTGTCTATTGATGACTTTTATAACAGCTCACTGAGGTAAGGAGGTATTGATGAGGTAAAATTGTGTGTGCTGAAGCCTCCATGAACTGTTACTTAAAGACCTTTTCCACTTCCCCAGTTTTCACAAGGATATCTCCATGGTGACCTTCCTCAGGATGTGGGAAATGGGGTGAAGGGAACAGTCACTGGCAGAGGATAGAGCAGCCTGAAGGATTTGTTAACCTGGGCACTGAGAGAAGCTCTGGATTCTTGGAAGCCTCCTGCAGGAGCCCTCCCAAAGCCTGTGTCACTTCAGTAATCCCTGATCTCTTCCAGCTGTGAGCATGAGCACCACGGGCTGATAATCACCTCCATGTGCATTCCTCACCCTGCCTTTGGTGCTGTCTCTCTGCTCATTAGGTCATTGCAGAGGGAATAGGCCTGAAGGAGGCCTGGGTGGAGCTATGCAGCACCCGACCAGGTCCTGCCAGTGTCACACGGATTGGGAGTTGGTGAGCTCCACAAAGAGTACAGCAGGGTCAGGAAGACAAGGACTGGTGCTCAGCAGAGGCTGCTGCTTGTGGAGATGCAGTAGATGGCTTAGAGCCATGATGCATCTTAGCCATGGGCCACTGCTTTTGGCTTACCCTTCTGTTCTGGTAGGAGAGAAGAAGTGAGATTGCCATGGGTTGAGTAATGGCAAACCGAAGCCAGCCTGGCACGGGAGAACAGGAGACCTTCATGGACTCTCTGCAGCTGCCTGCAGGGAGATTGCAGTGAGCAGGGACAGCCTCTGCTGCTTGGTGCCGTGGGACAGCAGCAGAGGAAATGGTTCCAAGCTGCCCCAGGGGAGGCTCAGGCTGGAGCTCAGCAAATCTTTCTGCCCTGGAAGGGCTCCCACCCCTCTCCCTGGGGATGTTCAAGCAGCCTGTGGAGATGATGCTGGTTTAGTGTTGACCCTTCAGTAAATCAGATCTTTTATGGACAACACCAAAGCATCCTGGGGTGCATTAGAAGGACTGTGGTGAGTAGGTCAGGAGGTTCTCCTGCCCCTCTACTCTGCCCTGCTGAGGCCACATCTGGAATATTGTGTCCGGTTCTGGGCCCCTCAGTTCAAGAAGGACCTCAGGGAACTGCCTGAAAGAGTCCAGCAGAGATGCTGCAGGCAGTGAACATCTCCTGTGAGGCCAGGCTGAGGGAGCTGGGGCTGGCAGCTGGCAGCAGAGGAGCCTGAGGGCTGCCCTCAGTGCTGTGCTAAAGATGTGCAGGGCTGGAGCCAGGCTCTGCTCAGGGATGTCCAGTGACAGGACAAGGGGCACTGGGGGCAAACTGGAGCAGAGGATGTGCCAGGGGAACAGGAGGGGAAACTTTGTCCCTGTGAGGGTGGCAGAGCCCTGGAGCAGGCTGCCCAGAGAGGCTGTGGAGTCTCCTTCTCTGGACACTTTCCAACCCCACCTGGATGTGTTCTGTGTGCCCTGCCCTGGGTGCCCCTGCTCTGGCAGGGGGTTGGACTGGATGATCTCTGGAGGTCCCTTCCAACCTTTGCAGTGGTGAGGGCTGATCCATTGGTCTCCCTTGTAAGCACTGCACAGTACAGGGGTTTGGAGAAGCTGATGAGGTCACCTGGCTCAGGAAGGGGCTTCTGAGCCATGCACTCAGTTGGTGATGGCATAATGTGTGATTTGTGCTGTTCCTCAGCCCCTTCTTGGGCTCTCTGGAGCTGCCATACCTGTAAGGATGGGAATAGATGAAGGTGTGACCGAACCACCCCTAGCTGGGTGCATGCAGGACCTTGGCTAGAGAAGCAGTCACTCGAGGCAGTAAGGGAAGCTCTGTTGCTGCTGGGTGCTGAGAAATGAAATCTGTCTCTAGACAGCAAGGATGAGAGCTCTTTGGCTCCTCTTTGGCAGGGGCAGTCTCCTTATTTGTTAGCATTCACCACTCCTGAACTCTGGGGAAGAGAAGAGAAGCTCTGGGGGAGTGTTTCACCTGATGAAATGCTTGCTTGTGGCTAGGCCACATCTTTTGCTTACTGAGCTCCAGACACATCCTGGCACTTCACCAGCTGCTGAAAGAACTCCCTCAGTGACAGGCAGCAGAGGTGGCCAGGGAAAAGCAGCATGGCCTGAAGGGCTGTGGGGATTCCTGGGCTTGTTTTAAACAGCCTAGAGCTGGAAAGGACACTCTGGAAACAATGCAAGTCCTCCATGGTCCTGTAACCCGGGGAGTGCTGCAAGATGCTTTGGAGGCTGCAGTGCTGCTGGAGAGGAGCCTGCAGCCTGCCAGGGCTGGGCACTGTCCTTGGCCAATCAGGAATGTGGCAGCCTGGGATGCCAGCAGCCAGCTGAAGGGCTCTGCTTTACTCTTTGAGCCAGGGACCCCAGAGCAGAATTCCTTGGTCACACAATAAAATAATCCAAAAGCTAGTTTAAAGTTTGAATTAGTAAGGGACTATTTTTGGCTTTCTCTGAGACAGCATCTGTAAATAATCAGGCAGAAGCCTTTCCATAGAACAACACAGCAAAACCTCAAAGAGCATTGAGATTCTGCAACCTTTAAACAAGATTCTTAGCTGGTGGTGAAGCCAACATCAACACAATGCTTCCTGCACATGAAAGCATGGAATTTCTTAGCAGTGTGGGGGCAATAAATGACTATCACATTTCCCTCCTTTCTGAAAACTAAATATTTTTCAATGGAAATAGTAATATTGATGGAAAAAGGAAGGAGGGCCCTCAGTTATGTAAGACCTGGTTTCAGCTCTGAACTGCCACACACTGCAGACTGGAGACCAATGAATCATGGAATGGTAAGGCTGGAAGGGACCTCAAAGCTCAGCCAGTTCCAACCCGCTGCCATAGGCAGCGACACCTCCCACTAGCACAGGTCACTCAAGGCCTCATCCAGCCTGGCCTTGAACACCTCCAGGGAGGTTGTGGAGCACACAGAAGACCTCCCTGGGCAACCTGTGCCAGTGTCTCACCACCCTCACTGCAAACAACTTCCTCCTAACATCCAGTTTCAATCTCCCCTCTGCCACTTCAAACCCATTCCTCCTCCTCCTCCTATCACAAGACCTTGTCAATAGTCCCTCCCCAGCCTTCCTGGAGCCCCTTTCAGATCCTGCAAGGCCACTCCAAGCTCTCCTGGAAGCCTTCTCCTCTCCAGGCTGCAGAGCCCCAACTCTCTCAGCCTGTCCTCACAGCA
>WBNM01030841.1:1368-38195 GCA_013399055.1 Ramphastos sulfuratus | reverse complement strand
CAAGGCTCGTGGCGGGGTTGCTGTCGGTAGCCGTCAGAGGCTTTAGAGTTTCCCCAGGCTTCTGGGTGCTGCAGAAAGGAGACAGACGATCTCTGACCTGGTCCTGGCTCTCTGGATGATCTGTGTCATCTCCAGGGCCTCCGTCTGGGCAGAGGCTTTCAGGTGCAGGCAGATGTCTTGTGATGTGCAGTCTGGGCACGGTGTCACGCCGGCTCTGCAGGCTGAATGCGTGGAGGTATCAGAGCCTCAGCTCAGGATCAATGAGGCAGCAGGCAGGATGCAAGCAGCCACACCTTGTAATGGCAAAAGCGCACACCCTGTGTTCCCTGCTCATCTCCTTTGATCCAATACAGCCCGAGACTTATGGGCCTTTGGACACGAGATAGCCAATCAAATGGCAGCTAGCCAAGAGTTGGCCATACTGGGTGAAGCCATAGGCTTGCTTTACCCTTTTTTGGGCAGATCACAGCCTTGCATAAGGCAGCCCTGTGCACCTTGTTTACCGCAGTTGCTGGGCTGACCCCAGACCCCAGACTTAGTGGCTCCAGGGCCTTTGTCCCTTTTCCCACGGTTGCTCTCCCCAAAACAGGAGGGAGAGCAGAAGAACATGCCTGGGCAAGCCAGGATATGTACAAGCCTAATTTGGGCTGTTTAGGCCTACCACGACAGTAGGAAAAAGTGGTCACAGGGGCACCAAGCTTCCCAAAGTGCATCCACTGGAACCACTTCCCAGAACCCTCAGTCAGTGCTGGTGGGACCTGGGAGACTGGCAGAGCTGTAGGACACAGCTGTGTCTCCTGGGCACCTCTTGCCCTGAGGCTGCCCCAGGCAGGTAGTGTTGGAGCACAGCCCTGTAGAGCTGTGCCCTTTCCCAGGCTGTGGTCTCTCTGGAGCTCAGCTCTGACACTTCCAGAGAGAAGCAGCACATCTAAGCTGGGTTATAACCTTGAAAATCCTGGCTGGGTTCACCACCACAAGGAAGTTCTTTGGTTAAAGCAGAACATGAATGATTCCATCCTCTTGGGCAGGAAAGGCTTGGCTTGGTCTTTTGTTTTTTAAAAAACCCTCAGTCAAGCCTTGGAGCACCACAGCTTGGCACACTTTGGTCACAGCCCCATGTGGAACCCAAGTTTGTGCTCTGATTAGCTTCTTATCACAGAATCACAGAGCACATCTGGCTGGAAGAGCCCTCCAAGCTCACCAGTCCAAGCCTCCACCCAGCACTGCAGGGTCACACCAAACCATGGCCCTAAGCACAGCTCCACAGGCTGCTGGAACACCCCCAGGGATGGGCACTCCAGCACTGCCCTGGGCAGCCTGTGCCAATGGTTGAGAGCCCTTCCAGGGCAGAAAGATTTGCTGAGCTGCAGCCTGAGCCTCCCCTGGGGCAGCTTGGAACCATTTCCTCTGCTGCTGTCCCTTGGCACCAAGAAGCAGAGGCTGCCCCCTCCTCACTGCAACCTCCCTGCAGGCAGCTGCAGAGAGCAATGAGCTCTGCCCTCAGCCTCCTATTCTGCATCTGCACACCCCCAGCTCCCTCAGCCCCTCCCCAGCCTCAATGCCCTTCTCTGGACAGGCTCCAGCCTCCAGAGGTTGTGGAGTCTCCTTCTCTGCAGAGTTTCAAGGCCTGTCTGGACACATTCCTGTGTGAGCTGCCCTGGATGATGCTGCTGTGGCAGGGGGGTTGGACTGGATGGTCTCTAGAGGTCCTTTCCAACCCCTGCCATAGTGTGACTGAGTGACTGGGCTGACACCTGTCTCCAGTCTGCAGTTTTGCAGGGAGTGTAAGCTAGTGAGGACAGATTTGCAGCACCTGGCCCGAAGACACTACAAGCAGCCATATTTCCCTGAGTTATTTGCTGACAAAAGGCATGGATAAGGCTGAGGTGCTCAGTGACTTCTTTGCCTCAGTCTTCAACAGCAAGGGCTCCAACCACAATGTCCAAGCTCCAGAGGGAAAGGACAGGGAGCAGGCAGATCTGCTCACTGTAATTGAAGATCCTGTTCGAGAGCTCCTAAGGAATCTGAATGTGCACAAGTCCATGGGGCCTGACAAGATCCACCCACGGGGCCTGAGGGCACTGGCAGATGAAGTTGCCAAACCACTGTGCATCATATCTGAAAGGTGATGGCAGAGTGGGGAAGTTCCTGCTGACTGGAGAAGGGCAAACATAACTCCCATCTGCAAGAAGGGAAAAAAAGTCGACCCTGGGAACTCCAGAGCAGTCAGCCTCACCTCTGTGCCTGGCAAGGTCATGGAGCAGATCCTGCTGAAAGCTCTGCTAAGGCAAATGGAAAACAAAGCAGAGGTGATTGGTGGTNCTGGAGCCCCCAGCACAGGAAGGACATGGAAGTGTTGGAGCCAGTGCAGAGGAGGCCACCAAGATGCTGAGAGGGCTGCAGCAGCTCTGCTGTGAGGACAGGCTGAGAGAGTTGGGGCTCTGCAGCCTGGAGAGGAGAAGGCTTCCAGGAGAGCTTGGAGTGGCCTTCCAGGATCTGAAGGGGGCTCCAGGAAGGCTGGGGAGGGACTATTGACAAGGGCTGGGAATGCCAGGACAAGGGGAATGAGTTTGAAGTGGCAGAGGGGAGATTGAAACTGGATGTTAGGAGGAAGTTGTTTGCAGTGAGGGTGGTGAGACACTGGCACAGGTTGCCCAGGGAGGTTGTGGAGCACAGAATCACTCAACGTGATCTTTGATCTTTGATCACATTCTGTGCTTCTGTGCTCCGCAACCTCCCTGGAGGTGTTCAAGGCCAGGTTTGATGAGGCCTTGAGTGACCTGTGCTAGTGGGAGGTGTCCCTCCTATGGCAGGGGGTTGGAACTAGCTGAGCTTTGAGGTCCCTTCCAACCTTCCCATTCTATGATTCTATGATTATTTTAGCAGCCCTGCCTCATGCTGCTGCATTTTCACACAGGAACTCTAGCTTCTCATATTCAGTGCAGTTCCCATGCAAGTTACAGCTTCTCATGGTACTTTTCACAAGGCAGAAAGTCAAGACTGGAACAGGGTTGATGTAGCCTCATAGATCAAAAACCAACAGATGAGCTCCTGCTGTCCAGCTCTTATGGAACATTTCCTATCACCTTCATTCCACAGGTAATGAGCACAGGGAGAGCAGCAGAGAAGCAGTAGCACACACCATGGGTCTGCAGGTTTTGCTCACTTCTTACCCATTCACTCTCTTCATGCCATGTGGGTAGCAGGCAGCTGGAGGTCATCCTCTGGTTTGTAGATTACTTTCTGATTTTCTCATGTAGATGAGTTCTGGAGCATCCTGCTTGCCTACAGTAATTCATTGGGTTTGAATTCAGCTGAGGCTGCAGGCAGGCTGGGGAGGGACTGTTCAGAAGGGCCTGTGGGAACAGGCCAAGGGCAGTGGTTTGAAACTGGAGCAGGGCAGAGTTAGGTTGGACATCAGGAGCAAGCCCTGCAGTGAGGGTGGTGAAATGCTGGTGGCTGAGGCCCCACCCCCGGAGACATTCAAGATCAGACTTGGTGTGGGCTTGGGCAGCCTGCTCTAGCTGAAGGTGTCCCTGCTGCCTGCAGGAGAGTTGGACAAGATGAGCTTTGAGGGTCCCCTCCGGCTCCCTGCAATCCATGACTGTGAGTGTTTAACTCAGGAGATATGTGGGAGCTCGTGGGCCAAAGTCATAGCTCCCTGAGCCCAATGGAGAGCTTGGTGCTGCCTTGTGTGCATGTCCAGTGGAGCTTGGAGGGTGCCCAGGAATTTCCACAGGGTTGCAGTGAGCTGCTGATTGCTTGTAAGATTTCAGACTGATCAGCATTGTTGTGGCTACAGATGAAAGGCAAGGAAGGATGGGATGGGATGGGATGAGAGGAGAGGGGAGGGGATGGGATGGGATGGGATGAGAGGAGAGGGGAGGGGATGGGATGGGATGGGATGAGAGGAGAGGGGAGGGGATGGGATGGGATGGGATGAGAGGAGAGGGGAGGGGATGGGATGGGATGGGATGAGAGGAGAGGGGAGGGGATGGGATGGGATGGGATGAGAGGAGAGGGGAGGGGATGGGATGGGATGGGACAAGACAAGATGATGGGCTGGAGAGAGTGCAGAGCTGAGTACTGAGATGTGGCTTTATTCTGTACAACAAATAGGTGTCCTCTGGTGCCAGCCCTCCCCTCTGCAGAGGAGAGTTGCATTCATTTCAGCACTGTCACTCTTGGACATTTTTATCCACACTTTTGGAGAATACATTTGGAGAATGTATTCAGCTACATCTTGGTACTTTATTGATATAGTCCTGCCTTAGAGCTAATTGTCAATAGCTTTTCTGTTCTGATGGTTACTGTGGTATGAAGAGGGGCAGCTATAAGCAGTGAGTAGCAGGGAAGATGAGGACAGCCTCCAGGTGTCTCTGTAAGGATCCTGTTTCAATACTTCAAGTCTCAAATCCTAAGTTACATAATTCCTGTCATAGTATCTTATCCTTGGCCACACTCAAAGACTTGCAGCCAATGCTTCAATGCCCAAATGGAGACCAGTGCCAAGTGGTGTCCCTCAGGGGTTAGTACTGGGACCAGTGCTGTGTAACATCTCTGTCAGAGCCATGGGCAGTGGCACTGAGGCACCCTCAGCAGGTCTGGGGAGGGCACCAAGCTGTGTGGTGTGGCTGGCACAGTGGAGGGAAGGATCCATCCAGAGGGACCTGGGCAGGCTGCAGAGGTGAGCCCAAGCCAACCTCATGGAGTTCAGCAAGGCCAAGGGCAAGGTCCTGCAGCTGGGTCAGGGCAATGCCAAGCACAAATGCAGGCTGGGTGAGGAGTGACTGAGAGCAGCCTGCAGGAGAAGGCCTTGGGGGTGTCAGTTGGTGCCAAAGTGCCCAGCAGCCAGCACTGGGCAGTGGCAGCCCAGAGGCAGCTGTGTGCTGGCTGCAGCCAGAGCAGGGAGAGCAGCAGCACAGGGAGGGGATTCTGCCCCTCTGCTCTGCTCTGCTCAGACCTCACCTGCAGCACTGCCTCCAGCTCTGGGGAACCAGCACAAGGAGGACCTGGAGCTGCTGGAGAGGGTCCAGAGGAGGCCACCAAGATGCTCAGAGGGCTGGAGAAGCTCTGCTGTGGGGACAGGCTGGGAGAGTTGGGGCTGTGCAGCCTGGAGAAGAGAAGGCTGCAGGGAGACCTCAGAGCAGCCTGCCAGTGCTTGAAGGGGCTGCAGGAGAGCTGGGGAGGGACTTTGGACAAGGGCTGGGAGTGACAGGATGAGGGGGAATGGATTGAAGCTTGAGGAGGGCAGATTTAGACTGGAGAATTTCTTTGCAGTGAGGGTGGGGAGACACTGGCACAGGCTGCCCAGGGAGGCTGTGGCTGCCCCCTCCCTGCAGGTGTTCGAGGCCAGGCTGGATGAGGCCTTGAGCAAGCTGTGCTGGTGGGAGGTGTCCCTGGGGTGCTGGAACTAAGTCTTTAATGTCTGTTCCAACTCAAACCATTCTGTGAATCTATGGATCCATGAATCTTGACAACCTTAATCCTGCCTGCTGGCACAGATTGTGACTTCAGACTCTCTCTTTCTTGAAAATGGCTTCAAGAAAAGTGGGAAATACTCTGCTGTTGCTTCCAAAAGGCAGATGAAACATTGCACAGGAGTCCAGGTCAATCTCCTGTTTGGTTTCCCAGACTCAGTGTAGCATTTTCTCATCCTGCTGTCTGAGGCTCCCAGCTGCTCTGGGTGGGCTCAAGGGGCTGTGAAGCAGAGAGGTAATTTCTACCTTGCTTGGCTCAGGTCTTGTGTCCCAGCTCCTGAGTACCATGGTTTGTGTAACCTCCTAGCACCTGAGGCACAGAGACTGTCAGTCAGTACTGCTGGTGTGTGCCAGGGCCCTTCTGAACCCGTGTGAGCACCCAAAGATGCACTCAGTCTGCGTGAGCCAAAGGGCACCCAGAGGTGCACTCAGTCTGCGTGAGCCAAAGGACACCCAGAGGTGCACTCAGTCTGCATGAGCCAAAGGGCACCCAGAGGTGCACTCAGTCTGCGTGAGCCAAAGAACACCCAGAGGTGCACTCAGTCTGCGTGAGCCAAAGGACACCCAGAGGTGCACTCAGTCTGCGTGAGCCAAAGGGCACCCACAGATGCTGAGGCCACACCTTGAGTGCTGTGTCCAGTTCTGGGCACCTCATCACAAGAGGGATGTGGAGGTGCTGGAGCCAGTGCAGAGGAGGGCAAGGAAGGTGAAGGGCCTGGAGAGTAAATCTGATGAGAAGAGACTGAGGGAGCTGGGAATGGTCAGTGTGGAACAGAGGAGGCTGAGGTCAGAGCTCATTGCTGTCTGCAGCTACCTGACAGGAGGCTGTGGAGAGGTTGGTGCTGGTCTCTGCTCACAGGCAGTAGAACAAGAGGGAATGGCCTCAAGCTGCACCAGGGCAGGTTTAAACTGGACATGAGGGAACAGTTTTGACATCAGGAGTGGTCAGACACTGGCACAGGCTGCCCAGTGGGGTGATGGAGTCCCCAGCCCTGGCTGTGTTTAAAAGTTTGGGTATAGTGCTTGGGGCTCTGGTTTAGGGTGAGCCTTGCAGAGCAGGGGTCTGGGTTGGGCTTTGCGCTCCTGAGGGGCTTTGCCAACTGGAATGTTTGTGTGATTCTCTGACTGTACAGCATCTGTTTGGCTGCCACAGGCTGTTGGACCAGGTGACCCCAAACAAGTTTTGCATTTTAAATTCATGCTTCTTTTCAGGGTGGCAATGGATGTTGCTAACGATTCTGTGCTTTCAGCAGGGCTCAGTTGTCCCTGGAGTCACAGAGAGTTTGCACCTCCAGGTGACTGAGTGCTTTATGAGGCTGTGCCTGCACGGCTCAGCCTGAGCCTCAGCAGAAGGACATTGTCCATCCCAAGCCAACATCCTGGCTCCTGAGCTGACTTTCCTTGGCTGTACCAAGGAAAATGTGTGAAGAGAAAGAAGGAGGCTGTCCTGCCTCCTCTCCTTCTCTCCATCTCCAGGGGAACAGTTTCCAAAATGTGGACATTAAATAATTTCTGCTATTCATTTTTACTTCCAAGCAATCTTTGCACTGGGATGTCATCGCGACTCTTACCAAAGTTGTTAGTAACAAACTAGTAACAGTTTGGTTTTGTGATGCTGAATGCTGCTCAGGTATTTGGGTGTTGGCTGGGCTGGCACTTGGTGGGGCAGGGCTGTCAGCAAGGCTGTGCTTGCTGTGCTGTCACAAACTGTCACCCTTCTGCTCCCCAGAGGGTGAAGGGCAGGTGATGGAGGTGGCCATGGGGACAGTGCTCTGGCACAGGATGCTGTGCTTGGGATTCCCTGCACTCCTCCACAGCTTTGTCATGACCTTACTGGGGAAACAGTGTTGCCCCAAAACATTCAGTATGATTAATAGCAACTGTTGGATATAAGGAGAAGAATGTGCTTGTGAAATTAAAGCCAGACTTAGCTTTGGGTCAGTCTTCTGCTAATGCTTGGCTTCTGTAGACCTGATTGTATTAATCAATGTAGAGGGACTGAAATACCATGATGGTGAGTATTGTTTGGAAAGGAGTTGAAATGCACGTCCTTCCTCTTCTTCACTTTACAGAACCTACACTGAATAAGGTCCAAGTGACAAAATCAGATTCTAGTGCCATTTATCAGTTGATTTTATCCCTTTTCAACAGCCACATCTCAGTGCAAATGTAAAATGTGAGCTCCCTACTGAGTATTGAGCTTGGAATAATTCAAACCTTGTCTGAATTTTTTTCCAAGCTTCAGTACTGCCATTTTTTGTATATGAAGTGCAAGCTGCTTCTTTACAGGAAAATTACTGAAAGACATTTTTTTCTTGACTGAATACTGATGAGTAATGTTTAATGTATTTAATTCCAAACAACCAGTTCCATATGTGATCGTAAAGTGCTTTGGTTTGCTAAAAAGGGGCATCTCTTTTTTGTAGGTTTACAATGTAAACACAGCTCTCTCTCTCTTAAGTCTTAAGAAGTTGTGTTGTCTTAACCCTTAAGAACNGCTGTCTGGGCTGCACTCACACTGCAGGCTCAGGTTGCAGCTAGCAAGAGTGCTAGAACAGGTCCATGGATGCAGTGTGCATGGGTATTTGTGTGTTCATACCTTTAAAGCACACATATGGTGCACAGTACCCTGTAGAGCTCCAGGTACCTCATGTGCCACAGCCATGTTGGGTAAGGTAGCAGTAGGTTTCCAATCACATCCTGCATATGTCACAGTGAGAAATGGGGAGAGCTTCCCAAAGGAGTCTGGATACCATAGAATTATTTTAGCAGCTGTGGTTTCAGTTAGTTTAGCAGCTCTAAATAAAGAGAAGCTTCTGTTAAATACAGTTAATTCCTTCTGTAGGTGGCATGGTAAGTTGTGGCTGCTCAGAGTAGGCTACTGAACACTGCAAGGGAAACCTAGGCCTGTGAAGAAATGTGATTATTAATGAAGGACAGTTTCACAGTATCACAGTATAGCAAGGTTGGAAGAGACCTCAAAGATCATCAAGTCCAACCCACTACCAGAGACCTCAAGACTAGACCATGGCACCAAGTGCCACGTCCAAACGTTTCTTCCTGGGTTATTCATGATTTCCAGTCACTGTGGTTTTGTTTCAGGATGTTCAGCCCTAGGTTTTTGCCAGCTGACACTGCTAAACCAGTTAGCTTGGCTGCTTGGGAGCTGGGGAGGTGACCCTCCTGCATGGAAGCAAATGGAGCTTTGGCATTGCCCTCTGTTTTCCCTCAATCGTTTCCTTGGCTCAGGGACCCTGACCCCTCTAAAGAGAGAGTGTGGCCTGATCTCTATGGACACATTAGCAGATGAAAATGTCTCCCAAAGGGTGTTTCTTTCTGTTACATATAGGACAAATTCTCACACCCCATTCAGACCAGTACAGTTTTAAAACACTTCAGATGGAGACTGTAGGGCCCTTATGTCTCCCTGGGATTCAGTGGTGTGTCCCTGCTGTCCACAGGCAGTGCTTCTGTCCAGCAAGGATCACTTCTTACAGAATCCTGCAGATGCTTCAAGTCTATCAACTCTGTGACTCTTCAGCCATAGAAACAAAAGCCACATGAAGCAGAGAATTTACAACACCACAACCTGAGACTTAAGGGTTAATTTTTAAAATTATTTTTGTTTAAAGGTTAAAAAAAAATACACATAAATTAATATGTCTGAGTTGTGTGCTGATGACTGAACAGGAAGAGTGGTACCAGAGTCTTGACTTTATTCAGTGTGAGTGAGCTTCAGCCTGGAAGGTGCTGTGAGATGGAGTGCAGCGGATCTCAGTGGGCAGCAGATCTCTGCTGGCTTCGTTCTGTACATTCTAGATCATTTCATTACTTAAAAACTCGTTTCTCTTGCCACCACAAGTGCTCCAGTTTGCTCTGTTAACCCGAGGTCAGAGCTCACCTGACCTCCCTGGCAGAGGAACAGAAGGGTAAGGAAATGGGGGGAAAAAGAGAGCAAGCAAATGCCTTCAAGGAAGCCTTGTTTCCCTTTCCCAAAGCCCAGCCCAGCAGAAAAGGCTGAATTGAAAGGGAAAAAGGCTAAGACTGATTAATTAAGAGAGGTCCAGCCTGGAGAAAAGGCAAAGAATGAAACAAGTGAGACAGAGAAAAATAAACTACATGAAGAGTGAGCTCAGATGAGGGAATGGGCTGCAGGCCAGGGGGGAGCAGCTGCAGCAGCAAGGTCCGGATCCCACTGAAGCTGAAGGGAGGCCAGCTCTCCTGGAATAAAGGCAAACAGAAAGCAATTCACCTTTAAAGGCACAGAACTGGGATTCAAGGCTAGCGTGAGGGTGGAGAGCAGTGGGGATTTGTGAATGAGAGGAGTTCTCTCCGAGGGCAGGCAGCAGCTCTGAGTTCCTGCCCGAGCGCTGCGTGACGGCGCAGCTAAATCAGAGCGGGCAGCGCCGGGAGGCTGCTCCCAGCAGCTTCCTGCTGCTCCTGGACTCTCCAATCAGTGCTGAGCATCCAGAACGTTTCCTCGTTTTTAGCAGGGGACATGAGGCAGATGACATACCACACCGATGGCATCATGCCTTGCTCCAGATGTGAGCAAAGGGGGAAGAAAGTGCGAGATGGACTTTTCTCTACAAGCCAGAGTAATCCTCGGCACTGAGGGGGAGCATGAAGCTGCAGATCTCAGCACACAACAACATAAAGGACAAGAGGAAACAAACCCCTGGGAGATTCTGAGTGAAACTTGCTGGTTCAGGGAACAAATAAGAGGCCTCTTGAATTAAATGTTCTCTTCAGCCTGGAGAAGAGAAGGCTTCAAGGAGACCTTATAGTAGCCTTCCAATATCTGAAGGGGGCTACAGGAAGGCTGGGGAGGGACTATTTACAGGGTCTGGGAATGATAAGACAAGGGGCAATGGGTTTGAAGTGGCAGAGGGGAGATTGAAAGTGGATGTTAGGAGGAAGTTGTTTGCAGTGAGGGTGGTGAGACACTGGCACAGGTTGCCCAGGGAGGTTGTGGCTGTCCCTCCCTGGAGGTGTTCAAGGCCAGGTTGGAGGAGGCCTTGAGTGACCTGTACTAGTGAGAGGTGTCCCTGCCTATGGCAGGGGGTTGGAACTGGATGATCCTTGAGGTCCCTTCCAACCTTGCCATTCTATGATTCTATGATTCTTCTTCCTAGCAATCAGACTCTACGCGGTGAGTGAATGTCAACAGTGCCAAACAAAAGGTTGCACTGTACTGTGTGAATCTGGTAACAGGCACAGGCTGCAGGAGAAGCAAAAGGAGTAGAGAGAGCATTCACCTGAACATGTCCACAAGGAGATGAGTTAGAAAGCTCCTGGGGCTTCTGATGTGTCAGTAACTGCTGTTAAAAGATATTCTGCTTCAAGAAGTGTTTCAGTCTCATGGTACCAGAACTGTAGAGTCAGAGCCCTGCATTGGAAAGAGCAAGGAAAAATTTCAAGTGTTTGTATCTAATGAGCAGAGAAGAAAAATGCCCTCTTTGAAAGTCTGCAGCTCCTAACTGCCACAGAGCTCTTCAGACCTCCCCTTCCTGAACTGTCCTGTTGATTCTTGCTGGGTAAAATGCCAGACATTTGTTTCCTCTGGTACTGGCTCCAACCAGACTGTGAGAAGGGTGAGATTCTTCAGCATGACATATCAATGAGATTGACAGCTCCTGGAAGAAGGGACAATTTTGGAACATAGGCACTCAAGTGTGTGCAGACTCAGCTCAGGCCATCTCCAGAAAGGGAAAAGGAAGTGAGCAATGCTGTAAATCCTTCACCATGGGGAGGGTGCTGGCACCTCCTTTTATCTCAGGACATCTTACACCTCTTTTTCACCATGGCAGAAGTTGCTGCATGGTGAACTCGCTTGGATCCCCTGCTGGCCTTTGACTAGGTAGCTCCTGCTGTGTGCCTGCAGGACACACGACTGGCCCAGCAGAGCTGTTTCTCAACACTGCATGAATTGTCCCCAGATTTCTGCTGACAAACTACTCAAAGACATCCTGGAATTTTGCAATATTATAATGCATGCTAAAAGCTTCCTATAAACTCTGAAGATGGAGTTCAAGAGTGAGCACCATTATTGACCTCTTGAGTCGTTGCAGTGTTTGCTCAAACTCCTGGGCTGTTGTACACAAACAAACAAAGCCATGGGAACAGCTGCCATGGGGCAGTGTGAGCAGGCTGCCTCCAGATCAAAACAAGCCTGGCTGAGCTCAAACAGTTGTGGCTGTGTTCTTGGGTGGCAGAGGTTGGTGTGAGTTCGAAAGACCCTATCCTGGCTGAGTTGTGCCAGGCTTCCCATTGGGCTGCTGACTGTGGGAGCTTCAATTAGGTGAGGTGGAGTACAGCCCTGAGAAGCTGTGCCTCAGCTTTGGCTCTCTGATGTCACAATGCCTCTGGCTGGCACAGACCTTCCCTCTGCATCCCTGCCTAGCCTGGTGCCTTCCCTGAGTTGTATCCTGGTTTCCCAAGGCAAGCACTGGACATGCAGCCTGAGTTTCACTCAGCAGTCAGCTCTGTGGGGACCATAGCTTGCACTTCATCCCTGTGTGGCAGGGGCCCAGCAAAGAGAGAGGGCAGAGGGGCACCAGAAAAGCCTGCTGATAAGGCCTGTGCAGATGTGTGATTCTGGAGCAAAGAAGCAGCAGAGCAGTGATGTCTGCCTCTGAAAGGCTTCACTGTGCCCAAAAGTGAGATGCTTCCTAAGCTTTGTGTTGACTGAGCCCTTGGTTTTCCACTCTCAGCAAGCTAGCACAAAGATACCAAGGTCCCTGCATCTCTCCTGGGCCAGACCAGTGAGCTTTAAACGTGGAGGATGGGAATCTGTACAGCCTGTTGGAAGAGCTGTTGTGACCTGGTGCCTGTGGTGAGGAATTCTAGCAGACCACTTCCTAGCACGTGGGCAGCCACAGTGTGTGCCAGCTGTTGCCTCCGAGTGAGCTTCAGGAACAGTCCAAGCCGTAGTGCATTACAGTAATTAATTCTTGAAGAAAAAGTAAATGGAAGTGGAAAGCTTCAGTTAACTATGGCAGGACCTGAGCCTGAAGAAAAGGCTTCAGTGAAGCAAATACTCTGTGGGGATTCAGTAAGGGCAAGTCCTGCATCTGGGTCATGGATCAGTACAGGCTGGGTGCTGACCTGCTACAGAGCAGCTCTGAGGAAAAGGACCTGGGAGTCCTGGTGGACAGCAGGATGGCCATGAGCCAGCAATGGACCCTTGTGGCCAGAAAGGCCAACAGCATCTTGGGATGCATTAAAAGGATCGAGGGAGGTTCTCCTCACCTTCTACCATGTGCTGGTGAGGCCTCACCTGCAGTACTGGGTCCAGTTCTGGGCACCCCAGCTCAAGAAGGACAAAGAGCTACTGGAGAGAGTCCAGCCCAGGGCCACTGAGATGCTGAGGGCACTGCAACAGCTCTCATGGGAGCAGAGGCTGAGAGCTGGGGCTGGTTAGCCTGGAGAGGAGGAGGCTGAGGGGGGTCTGAGCAATGCTTGCAAATAGCTAAGGGGTGCGGGCAGGAGGATGGGGCCAGACTCTCCTCAGTGGTGCCCACTGACAGCACAAGAGGCAATGGGCATAGACTTGACCACAGGAAGTTCCATAGCTAAACATGAGGAGGAATGTTAGCTCTGAGCCTCACACTGAGCCTCTGAGGTTATCTCTGAGCCTCACACTGGTCACCAGCCCTTCCCTATTGGTGAGAACAGGGTCCAGCACTGCAGCTTTTCTTGTTGGTTCCCCTGCCATTCGGAGGAGAGCTGTGCACTCCAGAACATCCTGGATTGCTGGTGCCTTCCTGTGCTGTCCCTCCAGCACATGTCAGGGTGCTTCAAATCTCCCACAAGAACCAGGGCTTCTGAACATGAAGCCACATCCATTTGCCTGTGGAAGGCCTCATCTGCTTGTTTCTGCTGGTCAGTGGCAGACCCCTACTGTAACATCACCTTCCCCTGTCTTCCCTTTAACCTTAAACCATATGCTGTNAGGACAAGGGGAATGGGTTTGAAGTGGCAGAGGGGAGATTGAAACTGGATGTTAGGAGGAAGTTGTTTGCAGTGAGGGTGGTGAGACACTGGCACAGGTTGTCCAGGGAGGTTGTGGCTGCTCCCTCCCTGGAGGTGTTCAAGGCCAGGTTGGATGAGGCCTTGAGTGACCTGTGCTGGTGGGAGGTGTCCCTGCCTATGACAGGGGGTTGAAACTAAATGAGCTTTGAGGTCCCTTCCAACCTTATCATTCTATGATTCCAACTGCTCACTGATGCAGAGGGCAATGCCTCCTGCCCTCCCACCCTGCCTGTCCTTCCTAAGGAGCTTGTACCCATCCATCCCTGCATTGCACTGATGGGAACCATCCCAGCAGGTTTCAGGAGCAGCCACTCTGTCCTGGCTTTCCAGCAGCACAGTGGTCTTTAATTCAGCCTGTTTATTGCCCGAGCTGCATGCACTGGCAGAGGCACTTCGGCTGGGCTGGCCATGTCACCCTCTTGTACCAGTGCTCCTTGATTCCCTTGGTGCATCATCCCTGGCTTGCCTCAGGGCAACGAGTTGAGAGCCCTTCCTAGCACCCCAGCTCTGCCTCTGCTCCAGACAAAGCCAGAAACCTTAACTGCAGGCAAACGCTACGCTGGCTTGGTCATAGGAACATGAGAACTGAGGCCCAGTGAAGTTAGACCTAGCTGCAGGTTTGACCTGTCCGTACCCCACTGCTCTCTTGTGAAGCTTTCCCAGTTCCCTGTCTTGGGTTATTAAAGAGCAGGAGGCTTGTGAGTGGCTGTGCAAACATTCCCCCCCACGGTGCCGCAGCGGGCAGCCTGCAGAACCTGCGGTTGAAGCTGTCAGCTGCAGACTCCTCCACATAAGAAATGGGAATCCTGGGGACATTCAGTCTGTTGAAGTCTGGGCTGGGGTTTCTTAATTCTTTGGGGGCTTGGTTAAATTAAAAAGATGACAAACACCTTCTGTCCCCTCCCTAGTACTGCCAGTGGATATTTGTCTGTGATGGGTGCACGACACAGATAGCTGCAGTAAGTAGCTTCAGATAGCTTCTCACATGCGTGCTGTAAGACTGGGGTCTGGCACTGCAGCCTCTTCTCTGGGTCCTGTTGCAGAGATGTTCTTTGAGAGCAGTGAGAGCTCCAATGTCCTCATCTGGGGCTATTACCTTTGCAAAGCCTTTAGCAAAGTGCTGCAAGGAGGCAGTCTTGGGATTCTTGATGTTTCTTGAAGTCCCACAGAGACTTTAAAAGAACTTTTTAACTCATTGAAACACCTCTAGGTCAAGACAAATGGGTCATTGGTGAACAGTATTCATTAGAAAGCAAAACCCACAGGGCTCTGGTTCAGCTTCAAATCATGAAAAATTAAATGTAGGGCTGGCCCTGCACAGATTTTCAAGTGGGTTAAGAACAGTGATGTGATTTCCCCTCGTTGTGCAAGGAGAAATCAATATCCTTAGTGTTTTGCTCCAGAATGACATAGGTCTGGAGCTGATACTGGGAATTTTCTCTCTGGTATAGAGGAGCTGGATACTGGCTGTAAGACCAGAACTTGAAATGGATTTCCTGAGCATCAAAAGTACTGAGCAAAGCTGCTGTTATCATACCATCTGAGCTGGATCTGGGAATCTGAACATCAGGCAAAGCTTAGTCCTGTATCAAGGCTCATGCCTTACAACAAGCAGGCTTGCTGTGAGCTGTCCCAGTGCAGGTATCTGTCTTTGTGCTCAGAGGATACAAGACTCACCTGGCCAGCTGGAGACTTTGTGGGCACAGCACTCTGAGAGAAGCTGATTCTGGTCTCAGGAGATGCCATCCTTCCACAGTGCTAATGTCAGCATTTGTCACGTCTGTATACGAAGGCCTTTGCCCATCTCTTCCTGCCCCTTGCTGCCTTTCATGACACATTACAGTTCTGAGGTGGCTCAGCTTTGAAGCTGCCTCTACAGGGAAGTGAAAGCTTTGTTGTTCTTCTGAATAAGAGGAATCCAAAAATCCACGAGGACTGAAGTGCTTTAATTCCCGTGCGATGTGTCCTGTATGTCTGATTGATTTATCTTGGCTTTCCCACGTGTCGTCTACAGGCATGCTGCAGCCCGGCTGGAAGGGAGGGAGTAATGAAACCTAGCAGAGTGAGAACCCCTGAGACAAAATCCTTGGCACTGTTCTACACCATGTAGTGAGCTTGGGTCAGCAAGGGCCTGTAAATAGCATCGTAATGACTGGTTCCTCAGCAGGGCTGAACATGTGCTTTGAGTTTGCCAAAGAGTTCCGAGGCACTGCGAGATAACTGCTGATAGCAAGCAGATGTGAAGCTTGCTTCTCAAGACAGGGAGGCTGAGGGGGAAAGGCAAGTAGATTTTGGCATGTGGGCCTCTTGGGACTGATGTTTGAAGATCATTAAGGGTTCTTTTTCTTTGCAGGGGAGGAGCTCAGTTCTATCCAGTGCTGGTTTAAAGCAGTTCTTGTGAGGGCTGGTGAGATCCTGCGGGCAGAGCTTGCTGTGAGCTGGAAGCTGAGGGCAGGAGCAGGACAGTACTTTGCAGTTAGGACGATTGTGTCGTTCCAAAGTCCATTTCAGGTTTGCATTCCCCAAAGCTTTCTCCACACCTGCCTTTGTGTAAGTCCTTTCTAACCTGGATGCTGCCTGAGCGTGGCTCACGCCACAGCCAGGGGCGGGCTTGTGCCGCAGCACTGCTTAGTGCACGGCTGTGGCATGGCTGCTCAGTGCATGGCTGCGGCATGGCTGCTCAGTGCATGGCTGTGGCAGTGCTGCCGAAGGGCAGGGCGCGGCAGTGCTGCTCAGTGCATGGCTGTGGCAGTGCTGCCAAAGGGCAGGGCACAGCAGTGCTGCTCAGTGCATGGCTGTGGCAGTGCTGCTGGAGGGCAGGGCACGGCAGTGCTGCTGGAGGGCAGGGTGCAGCAGTGCTGCTCGGTGCATGACTGTGGCAGTGCTGCTCAGTGCACGGCTGCAGCAGTGCTGCTCGGTGCACGGCTGCGGCAGAGCTGCTCGGTGCACGGCTGCGGCAGTGCTGCTCGGTGCACGGCTGCGGCAGAGCTGCTCGGTGCACGGCTGCGGCAGCACTGCTCGGTGCATGGCTGCGCACCTCCAGTGCTGTGTCCAGTTCTGGGCACTTCAGTGCAAGAGAGACAGTGCAGAGGGCAAGGAAGGTGAAGGGCCTGGAGAATAAATCTGACGAGAAGCAACTGAAGGAGCTGGGGATGGTTGGTGTGAAACAGAGGAGCCTGAGGGGAGGCCTCTTGGTTCTCTACAGCTACCTGAAAGGAGGCTGTGAAGAGGTTGTTGCTGGTCTCTGTTCACAGGCAATTAGTGATAGAACAAGAGGGAATNGCAGTGCTGCTCGGTGCACGGCTGCGGCAGAGCTGCTCGGTGCACGGCTGCGGCAGCACTGCTCGGTGCATGGCTGCGCACCTCCAGTGCTGTGTCCAGTTCTGGGCACTTCAGTGCAAGAGAGACAGTGCAGAGGGCAAGGAAGGTGAAGGGCCTGGAGAATAAATCTGACGAGAAGCAACTGAAGGAGCTGGGGATGGTTGGTGTGAAACAGAGGAGCCTGAGGGGAGGCCTCTTGGTTCTCTACAGCTACCTGAAAGGAGGCTGTGAAGAGGTTGTTGCTGGTCTCTGTTCACAGGCAATTAGTGATAGAACAAGAGGGAATGGCCTCAAGCTGTAGCAGGGCAGGCTTAGACTGGACATGAGGAAACATTTTTCCCAGCAGGAGTGGTCAGACACTGGCACAGGCTGCCCAGGCAGGTGGTGGAGTCACCAACCTTGGAGGTGCTTAAGGGTCACTTAGATGTGGTGCTTGGGGATATGGTTTAGGGGTGTGCTTTGTGGAGTAGGGTAAATGGTTGGACCTGATGATCCCAGAGGTCTCTTCCACTCTGTGAGTAGCTCCCCAAATGCTGTGGCGATAGCTGCTGCCTGAGCCGGAGCTCACTCCTGCTGGGAGGGTAGGAGCATGCCAGGTCTCTAGGCAGGGAGGCTCCAGCACAGGGTGGTTCCTGCATGCCCAGGCACTCTGAAGGTGGCCAGCCTCACCTCCTGGCTCTGCACATGTCCCAGCTGAAGGGCAGTTACTGACGAGAGAGAGAGGGAGCCAGGGTGACTGCTTGTGCAGCAGGAAAACTGACTTCAGTTAAAAACCTCTTCAAACACAGAGTGAGTAAGCCTGAGATATTGTTAAGATCTTCCTTTCTGATCTCCTTCAGCCTGGAGAGGAAGCAGCATGGCTCAGGCAGGGCCCTCAGGGAGCCTGCTGCAGAGGCATGCATTTGGTATCTGTTTGTTTTTGCAGTTGAGTTCATTTCCTATAAGCACAGCAGCTGGTTTCTGGCTGTTGCAGGGTACTCTCCTCAGCCTCTGCATCTAGGCAGTGGCTCATGTGTGTGATCATCTGGTGTGATGCCACTATCTGTTTGCCAGAGCTTTAGCAATGCTTGGATGGTAGCTTTACAACTGGAGGGGATTCTTCTGATCATGCAGACTGACCTCTTGTGTAACGCAGAGCAGTTGCTGAGTGCTGCCCACATTTTAATCATTTTTATGTCTTTCTCTGGAGCCAAGACATAGCTTTTAAGAAGCTGATTTTCAACATCATTTTTTGTTCCGAATTAATGACCTCTGCCTGCAGCTCTTCTGGATATCCCAGGAAGTATCTTAAAACAAACAAGGCCAGAGCTTTTGGACATACCTTCTACAATTTATTTCCACAAGTAATACCCTAAGTATTCCATGCTGTTCTCTTCACTTGTAGCATTTTAAATCTGGAGTTACTACCCTGGAGGTTCCTCGCATTTGTATTGATGTAAGTGAAGAATTTGGCACTGTTGTGTTTTCCCAACCTATATCAATTGACCAAAACTTTGTTCTTCCCTCATACTTTTCCTTGTGCTCTAGGAAAAAGTTGCTCTTTGCTAGAGAGACCTTACTTGTAGAATGTGGGGAGCAGCTCTGGAGAAGGTCCCGCAGGCCTTCTTTAGGACTTAGCTCCAGCATGTTTGTTCAAAGGGAAAGAGCCCCAAGGGTCAGGATGAGAAATGTGTCACCTGGGCAAGTGGCTGGCAGCAGAGCCTGGCTGAGCACAGCCAAGCTGCACATGGGGATGGTGCCTGCTGCTAGAGCCAGTTCTCAGCAGCAGGTTTCACAGGCAGGGCTGAGAGGAGGTCACCCAAGCCTGTGCTGTTTTCTGGCAGCCTTAGAGGGCTGCCATTCAGTACAGAGGACTGTCCCTGGGGCATTCCTCCCATCAGATTGGTAGGGAAAGGCTTTTGGTTCACTCTGCCTTGTCTCTTGGCTTGGTTTTGTAAGGAAAACACAAAGCTCTGTGTTCCAGCATACAGAGCTGCCCTGACCTTCATCATCTGCCATCCCCATCCAGCACCATAAACCATCTGGAAGGTTATTTATTCACTCACGTCCTGGTGCTGTGCTCAGCTGGCTCCAAAGGTGCTGTCCCCCGAGGGCAGTGGGACACTTGTCAGCACTGCTGGCTGCCCCTGCAGGCATCGCCTCTGTGCAGCAGCCCTGAGCAGGGACACTGCTCCCGGCTGCAGGCATCAGAGCCAAAGCACTGCGCCGGCCTCTGGTGTGTGATAAGGCAGACAGCTCCAGTCACTCCTGCAAAGTGCAATGAGTCTGGTTTTGGCTAAAGCCTGTCTTTCAAATGGGGATGCAGGCTTGCCCCAGGACATGAAAGCAGAGGGAATCCCCTGTCGTGGTGATTGGTTCCAGTTGTAATCGCTCCCCTGGCCTGAATTTTTGTTTCATTTCCACCTCCAACTTGCAGCCAGGGGTTTATGTTTCTCCTGCCTCTCAATAAAGTACCCTTCAATGCCAGTGCTTCATTAGGCATTGAGGGTCTGCAGCCAAGTCTTCAGCTTTCTTTTGTCAGGATGTGTCCTGCCAAGTAAGAGAAGCATTTGGTTCAGTTCAAGCCTCTGCTGTAACCTTCAGTCCCCTGGTGAGAGTCACAGTGGGGGAAATCCCCACGTCAGGCTTGCAACATCCACTCTACAGACCTGAGCAGCTCTCTCCCGTATGTGACCTTGCAGCCGGTGGCCCTCAAAGCTTCTGGTACCACCAGGAGCTGCCCTAGGTCACCAACCCCAGGGGACCTTTTCTCTTGACTTCTGCATGAGCAGCTTGGTGCTGAGCTGCTGAGCTTGTCCAAGGTTGTCCAGGCTCCAGGTGCAGTCTGCTGTGCTTCCAAGGCCTGTGCTGAGCTGAGTGCTCATCAGCACTGCGATGCCCAAGACCTATCCAACTGCCATCCAGCTGCCAGCCCACTGCAGCAAGACAGGGAGCTGCAGAGGCTCTCTCTGCCCTGACATTTGCTCTGTGGGAGCTTTCCTGTTCATCTCGCTGCTGTTACCCCTCCCAGGCACAGCACACAGGGTCTATGCTTCCTGTTCTCATCACTTTCTGTAAGTGGTCCCAACTCGTCCTGTCACTCGGCTTGCTTCAGTGGCTGTCCCATACCCTTCATTAGCTACACATTAAGTTTTGGGTTCCTCTGGAAACCTTACAAAGTTTGTGTCCACAGCTGAGAGAGGCCAGAGAAGGTTGTCCCACCAAGCTGTCTGCCAGCTGTGTGGAGCAGCTAAGCAGTTTAATAGCTAATGACTGAAAACAAAGTGTTCTACTGTCCTCTGGCTTCTATCCACCTACAGCAAAATTCTGACCAGAGTTTGCCTGTGCACCTTGGCAGAACACTTAGAGGAAATTCTCATGCAAGCCTTTAACAAAGCTCTCCAGAAGACAAGGAGTGGAGGTGAGAAGAACCTGCACCAAAAACTGGCCTGCCCTTGCAATTCTTGCAGGGCTGTAACCTCTCTGCTAGGCACTTGCTCGCCCCTCTGTTGGTCAAGAGCTCCCCAGGACATTTATCAAGTGGTTTCCTAACGTTTTCTAACAGTGCAGAGGCATTCATCCTGCCAGTACCAGCCAGCAGCCATGAACAGAGTCTGGAGGAGCTGAGTCCATCCAGAACATTTCAGGAAGGTTTTGTTTCCACAGCACTGAGGAAACCCTCCCCAGAGCTCTCTGCACAGAGCAGCACAGCAGCCAGAGGAGCACAGCAACACTGCTTTTCTCCTCAGGCCAGCGGTGCAGAACAAGAAGTGCATGCAGAGTGCTGAACACCAGTGTGCAAAGGCTGCACCTTCCGTGCCTGAACATTTCCTCCTGGCAGAGGCTTGAGTAAGGCTGGGTCAGAGCACCAGGAGATGGTGTGTGAAGGATGCTTAGCAGCCAGAACACACTGATCATTGAAAGAGAGGCTTCTGCTCACACTGGAAGCTCTGCTTTCCATGGCCCTGTTTGCACTGTCTGCCTTTAACTCTAGTTTATGGTTTTCAGTATTTCCAGCTCTGCTTTTGAGGAATATACAGAACAGCCATGGAAAAAATCATCCTGGGCTGAAATCTGGCATGCTGTGAACCACCCAAGGAAGAAATGTTCTAAGTCAAACAGAACTACACAAGCAGGCATATTTTAGAAAACATTTTTACTCTTAATAGATGAAAATGATTTTTCACCCTATTATTTCTAAGTCTTAGAGCAGCACAGGGATTCAGTGGCTGTGGACCCTAAATGTTCAAGAGTTATTTTCAAGGTTAGTGGATTTTGGGCAATTGATTTTAGCTCTGTGTGCCCATTTTTGAATCCTGAGTTTCCACCAAGTGGCCACTTTGGCTGCTTCACCTGCTCCTTCTGTGCTGGTCATGGAAGAAAAGACACTTCCCAGCTGCCTGGCTGGGGGTACAAAATGCCTGTAGCATGGGAGCAGAGCTGCTACACTTGGCTCACTGAGGCTGCCAGAAGGAGCAAGAGTGCTCAGTGCAGTTCAGTGCTGCAAACGTTTGACCCTGGTGTGGAGCACATCAATTCCAGTGTCCACACACTTAGACTGAAAGGCTGTGGGTCAGGGGTGTGATGGATTTCTCTGCTGGAGTTCAAAAGAGCAACTGCAGAGTATGGCATAAATAAGTCAATATTGACTTCTTTGGGAGTGCAAAGGCAAGAGGTAGTGACCCTGAAGTTAATTATTGACCCCAGATTTGCTCCAGTCATTTTTTATTTCTTTTTTCACTTTAAGGACCAATAAATCTTGGTATTTAGGAGAAAAAGAAAGAAAAAAAAAAAAGAGTTGAAAACCAAATTCAGGCTTGACACAAATGTGTGCAAATCTCTGAGCTTTCTGAGTGTTTGCCACCCTTTACAGTAAGTACAGCAGGGCAGCAGTTTCCTCCTCTTGTGGGTGGTGTATCAAATCCAAGGAGGGAAACCTGTTTATTACTGACATCCTTTGAGGGCTTCAGCACCTCCAGAATGCTCAATGAGCAATAAAGTCACAAGTGAACACTGGAAATGAATGAGAAGGTTACAAGGCAGATACTGATGTGTGCAGATGGAGTCTTTGGCATTAAGAGCATCCAGGTCTGGTGCCCCCAGCACAAGAAGGACCTGGAGCTGCTGGAGTGGCTCCAGAGGAGGCCATGAAGATGCTCAGAGGCTGGAGAAGCTCTGCTTTGGGGACAGGCTGGGAGAGTTGTGGCTGTTGAGCCTGGAGAAGGCTGCAGGGAGACCTTAGAGCAGCCTTCCAGTGCCTGAAGGGGCTGCAGGAGAGCTGGGGAGGGACTTTGGACAAGGGCTGGGAGTGACAGGTTTAGGCTGGAAGGGATCCTAAAGCTTATCCAGTCCCAACCCCTGCCATGCCCAGAGACACCTCCCACCAGCAAAGCTTGCTCAGGGCCTCATCCAGCCTGGTCCCCAACACTCGCAGGGAGGTTGTGGAGCACAGAAGCACATTCTGAGAATGATCACATTCTGTGCTTCTGTGCTCCACAACCTCCCTGGGCAACCTGTGCCAGTGTCTCACCACCCTCACTGCAAAAATTTCTTCCTCATCCCCATTCTCAGTCTGCTCTCTCCCAGCTCCAAGCCGCTGCCCCTGATCCTCGCAGCCCTTGCCCATAGTCCCACCTTCCCTTGCCCACTGGTGCTGTGACTCCATCCTAAAGCCCCCAGGCTCATCAGGCAGGCTCTGCCGGTGCTGAGGCTGTGTTCCTGACCACCAACCACCTCTGCCTCATCTTCCATACAGCTTAGCAAGGCCCTCAGGAGGATCCGTTCCATGACCTTACCAGGCACAGAGGTCAGAGTTTCTGGAGTTCCTGGATTCTGGTTGTGTTTCCCCTTCCCAGGCAGCAGGAGCTTCACCAGACTGCCAGGACCTGTCACATTTGCTTGGCAACTTCATCTGCCAGTTTCCTCCAGGCTCGTGGGTGCATCTCACCAGGCCCCATGGACTTGTGCACCTGTAGGTTCCTTAGGTGGTCTCAGGCATGCTCCTCACTTACAGTGGAGAGATCTCCCTTGTCCCATTCCCTCCCTTTGCCTTCTGGAGCCTGGGCCCTTGACAGTGAACCCTGAGGCAAGGAAGTTATTGAGCACCTCAGCCTTCTCCATACCCCTCATGACCAGGCCTTCCGGGGAGTGCCCACATCCTCCTTAGCCTTCCTTTTGTCCCTGGTATACTTCTCCGTGGCCCTCTGCCTTCTTCTGGCTCGTGTTCCAAATCAGGAGTGTGTAACTGCATGAACAGAAACATCTTTGTCTCCTCTTTTGCATGCACATAACTGCTCTGAATTCAGGTAATGTCCTCAGACTTCTCAGGTGGAGAAGAGAGAACTTCTGTGTAAGGCTGCTTCTTAGTGAAGGCTCCAGAAGCCTTAGCAGGAGCTGCAGCAAAGGGTGCCTGAAGGTGTCTGTATGAGTTCAGGTGCCCGCTCTTGGTTGCATGTTTCCAGTTGTGTTGCTGCTCATTGCAGCTCTGCAGCTGGCACAAAGCCTGTAGGTACCTTGGTAGCTGCTTTCAGTGCTAAGGAGTTGCAGCCTCTAAAACATCCACAAAGCAGTGCTGGAGCTGGGCTTGCTCCTCCAGAGCCTGCAGGCAGTTCACCCTTCCTGCTGGGAGCTGAAAGCAAAGGTAACTGTGCCTGAGAGAGAAAGACAAGGGCAGCCTTTATGCCATCAGATGTGGTTGAAACTTCACTTTGTTCCACTCCCCTGGGCGGTGGAAGGGAGAAAGAAAAGCTGTGACTGAGAAGGACATGCAGTGAGGAGTGGCTCTGGTTGCTGTGAGTCAGGGAGCAGAGGCACAGGGGCTGCACAGTGCACTGGAGGCAGCGACCTGCCTGCAGCCTGCTGGCAGGGCCTGTGTGCAGTGAGCAGCTGGGCACTGTTGCCATGGCACTTGTGCACACACAGCATGATCGGGTCTCTGGTGCAGCAGTGCCCCAGTGGCTCTAGCACTCTCCTCAGCACGGTGAAGAGCTGCAGCAGTCAGTAAAGCTCCTCACAAGCAGAAGGCTTTCCCAGCTGTGTTCTGGGTGAGTTCACCGCCACCCAGCGAGTCACCCTGCAGTCCAGGTGGCACTGCTGGCACATAGGCACTGTTACCCCCTTAAGGTAGTGTCTCTCAAAAGCCACAAAGCTCCAGTTGTTAGTTTCTCTGCCTGTGAGCTAACATTGCCATTGCTGGGGCTGCTAACATCCAACCACTGCACTACAAAAGTAGGGAATGGTAGGCAAGTGCACACTGGAGTGTGCTACCTTTTCCCTCCTTCCAGTCAAATGAATTAAAACTACAACTTGTGTGCATTAATGATGAAATTATACCATCTTAAATTAGCAGCCATTTGCCATTAGGAAGCCTGTTTACTGCAGGGTGGAGGGCCTGGACTCACAATGGGATTGCTTTGCTGTCTGATGTGACTCTGAATGACAGATCCCTTCTGTGACTTCACTAATGCTTTGTTCACTCTAATTTAATTGACTCATTGGATCACAGAATCACAAATGTTAGGGGCTGAAAGGGACCTCCAGAGATCATCCAGTCCAGTGCCCCTGCCAGAGCAGTATCACCCAGGGCAGGTCACACAGACCACATCCAGGTGGGCTTTGGAAGTCTCCAGAGCAGGAGACTCCACAGCCTCTCTGGGCAGTCTGCTCCAGGCTCCAGCACCCTCACACTGACAAAGTTTCCCCTCCTGTTCCCCTGGCACCTCCTCTGCTCCATCTTGCCCCCAGTGCCCCTTGTGCCACCCCTGAGGAGAGCCTGGCTCTGCCCTGCACATTTATCAGCAGCACTGAGGGCAGCCCTCAGGCTCCTCTGCTCCAAGCTATGATGATCTTAGAGATCTTGTCCAACAGAAACAATTCTGTGACTCTGTGGTACATCCTAGGTTGCCTTAGGAGGCTGTCACACAGACCAAAGATGTGGCTTTAGTACCCCTATAGACCTCACAATGTACCTGCTTGTGAGTCAGCCTAAATTCTGCTCTTGGGGTCCATCAGGACTGCCTTGCCCATCACTGAGCAGCTCTTTGATTCACACATTATTTTTATCCTCTTTTAGCTGTTCCAGTTCTTCTGTTACCTTCAGAACTAGCCTAGTTAGATCTTAGGGTTCAGCTGCAGAGATGTGCACTGGGTGACCACTGCTTGGTGTTCCGCCAGCGAGCACAGGCAGACCTCTCCCAGGGAGCTGTGTCAAAGCACCAGCACTTACTGGCTTTGGCTCTGGTTTGAGGTAAGCTCTGGTAGTCTATGGGCTGTTGGACCCTCTGTGATCCTTACCACATTGCTAAGGCTGGACCTTAACCTGTTGCAAATCCAAAGCACTTCTTACAACTGCCTCTCAGCAGTCTCTGCTTAGCCTGTCCTGTGGTTGGGCTTTTTGTGCAGATCTGTAGTGTTTAATCACAGCAGACACCGTTTGCTAATGCTCTATCATTAAAAGGGGATGGTTGTTGAACTGTGTAATTAGGACTTCTGACAGTTCATTGTGAATCTCTGGTCTGCTGTGAAGGAGAACAAAGCCAGGGAGAAAATACTGCCTAGGTTATATAAATAAGAGCCGACGGGCAGGCTGCAAATGAGTGTTCTCCCCTCCTTTAATGAAAGGGTTTGTGTACATTACATAGAATAAAGTATTTCCTAAGTTGAAAGCTGTCCAGAGATAACAGTGCTGGCCCTCTGAGGCTCCTTATTGTGCAGATGTGGGATGTGGAGTTACGGGAAGCAGCCACTGCCTCTGACAGGCTCAGCCTGGAGGAGGAGGATTTGCCTGCCTGTGCAGAGCTCTGGGCTGCCAATGGATCAGCAAGGGGAAGGGGTTTCCAGGGTGTGCCAGAGAAAGAAACTCCTCCATTTCCACTGAAATACCCTGGGCTAATGGGACAAAGTGGCCCCTTGAGCCTCAGGGGACAAGCTGCACAGTGAGCCCTGCAGCCTACCCTCAGCCAGCACTGCCCCTGCAGGAGTGGCAGCAGCACTTTAGGGGCAGGACTAGGACAAGTCCTGGACTCTGCCATTGTCTGAAGCCCTCGGAAAGGGCACCTCCCTGCTTTGCTGTGACAGTCTGGGAATGTGCTGTGTTCCCAAAACACAAAAGTCTCCCTCAATTATATAGCTGCAAAAATCCTGGAGTCACAGCATGGTCTGGATTGGAGGGGACCTTTAGAGATGTCCAAGCAGGGACATCTTCAGATTGATCAGGGACCCATTCAATCTGTCCTGGAATGTTTGCAGAGATGGGGCATCTACCACCTCTCTGGCCAGCCTGGGCAAGGGTCTCACCACCCCCACTGTAAAACATTTCCTCCTCCTCTCCCACCTGAATCTCCCTCTTAGTTCAAATCATCACTGCTTGTCCTCTCCCAACAGGCCCTGCTCAAAAGTCTGTGTCTTTCTTTCTCCTCTGCCCTTTAAGCACTGCAGGGCCACCAGGAGCAGTCCCTGCAGCCTTCTTTTCTCCAGGCTGAACCACCCCAACTCTCCCAGCCTGGCCTCACAGCAGAGCCCTTCCAGCCCTGCCAGCATTGCTGTGCCCTCCTCTGGCCCTGCTCCAACACATCCCTGTCTTTGCTGAGGCCTCCAGCGCCGGCCCCAGTGCTGCAGGGGGGATCTGAGCAGAGTGGCAGAATCCCCTCCCCACCTCTGCTGCCCAGGACATGGCTGGGGCTGTGCTGGCAGCACTCAGTGCCAGCTCATGCCCAGCTTTGCACCCCCAGCATTGCAAGTCCTTCTCAGCAGGGCTGCCCTCCAGCCCTTCATGCCCCAGCAGGCATGGAACTGGAGACTGCTCCAGCCCATGTGCAGGACCTTGCACTTGGTAGGAAAGCTGCACCAAGGGGAAGGGAGATCCCAGAGTGTGACACTTGGATAATGTCCCAGGCACTGGCACCAGTGGCCCCAGCAGGAGCTGCACAGCACTTCTGAGGATTTTGAGAGCTGAATTTTCCTCTCTAGAGGACATCCACACAGGCTGCCAGCCAGTAACAGGGGGACTGGGTTATGCAGGACACTGGAAACCTGTGAGGGTGGAGTGGTTTGGGGTTGGTTCATGTATTCATTGCTTTCTAAAGAAAGGGCTCTGTCTCTTGCAGTGTTTACTTGTTCTGTCTTCTCTCTTCCTGCCATGTCTCATGATTTTCCACTGTCATAGGAAAATGGGCACAAGCTAGGGGGTGCAGAGCCACCACTTTGATTTTGAGTTTCTCCTCTTTATTTTCATGCTGGTAAATAACCAGAGCCTTTCCAAAGCAAGCACAGCCTCCACTTAGCCCTATTTGATTGCAAAACCAGAAGCAAAACTGATGGGCTCCAGAAGAACTGGCAATGGGGTTATGCTGAGTACTTTTCCCCATGGCACTGTAAAAACCCAAGAATGAAGGTGAGCAGCTGTGGCAATCCACCTGCCCACAAGCCAGCACTGTGCCACCTGGGCGAGCAGGACCATACTGGCATGGAGACAGCCTGGGGAAAACATGGGTGTGGGAAGAGACTGCCAGGCACAACTCTGTAGGGCTGAGTGGAAAGGAAATCATGGCAAAGCCAGCAAGGAGTGAAGCAGCCACAAGCTGGTTTGTTATGTGCATTAAAGGGCCTGGATCTGCCTGGTCAGGAAGCTGCCCCCAGCAGGCCCTGGGGATGGGTGTGCAGAGGTGAGGCGGCAGCTGGGCTGGGTGCAGGCAGCAGCAGGGCTTTGCCAAGGGCTCGGTGCTGTCCTGCAGACAGCTGATGCTGTAGCCCTGAGGCTGGCTCTGCCAGCCACACTGCTTCCCTGGAAGGGTTGTCCAGCAGGGCTGCCCAGGGGCTGCCCAGCAGCTTGGAGGGGCAGCAGTGGTGCTCTGGGTGCAGCCTCTTGCTGAATGCCCACCTGAGGCTTGGAGCTGGGTACAGACCTGTATGCATTAGCCAGGACAAATGCAGGGCATCTATGTACACTGAGTTCCAGCTGCAGCCTTGCCAGGGCAGGAGTGGAATCTGAACTGGGGTAGCTGTGCCTCAGAGCAGTCCCTGCCCAAGGCATGCAGCAGCCTCAGCTCTCGCCGCCTCTGAGCGCCGTAAGGAGCTCTCCGAGGCAGGTTGTCATGGGGAGCTGCAGACCTTAGTCTGGGTGGCTGCCATGAAACCATTCCTGGAGAGTCAGAGGAGCTGTTTCCCTGGAGAGCAGGTTAATAACCTGCAGCAGCACAGGGAGGAGATGGCAACAACCTCACACTGCACTTTGTGTCTGGCTGGATTCAGAGACTCACAGGNGGTTCTGCTGGCCACACTATTGCTGACACAAGCCAGGATGCCATTGGCACCTGGGCACACTGCTGGCTCACCTTCAACTGGCTGTCAACCAGCACCCCCAGATTCAGTCATCTCGGAGGTACACAAAGCTTACTGCTGGCAGAGATGGGGGTGGGTTTGATTTGTGTGTGCTGGGTTTGTGCCAGTGCAGAAGCTCCTCTGCAAGCAGCATGCACACACATCTGTTCTGGGTGTCTGAAGGGCAGCACTGTGTGCCTGCAGGCTTATGTGCCTGGCTGCCAGGGGTGGCTTCCTCAGCAGGCCCTCACCAAGTGAGACAGGCACCCACCTGAAAGCAGCTCTGCATGGCTAAGTACCTGCCAGGATTCAGTTCCTACTTGTGTGCTGAATCACAGAATCATAGAAGAGTTTGAGTTGGAAGGGACCTTAAGGATCATTTAGTTGCAAACCCTGTGCCGTGGGCAGGGACAGCTTCTCGTGGCAGCAGAGCTGAAGCTAGCTGGGGGTAGTTTGCTCGGGCCTCTTTAAATAGAAGTATTAGATCAGTTTTTAAAAGCTTGGAGAATGTCTCCCTGGGTGTGCATTCCTCCTCCTGACATCCAGCCTGCATCAGCTGTCTTCAGTGCACCACTCTCTCAGCTCAGGTCTGGATCTGCATTTCTTCAGTCATCTTCAGCATCAGGGTTAACAGGGAACCTTGCACCTTTGTCAGTACTGATCTGCTGGCAGCAGTGCTCTGAGGCCACCTAAGACCCTAAGAGCCAAGAAAAAGGCACAAAGGCAAACACTTTAAAAATAACTCTTTAGCTAAAGGAAAAGAAGCTATCAGGGCTGTGTGTGTCAGGGCTGGGTGCAGGGCTCAGGCCTTCTGCGAGGGGCTTGCTCCATGCCAAAGAGCAAAGATATTTAGTGTCCCATGAAAAAACAATCAACAACAGGTGGAAAAAATCACCCAAAACCATCAAACAAACCCAAAAACCCAACCCAAACCCCAGCTTCTCCCTAGCAAAAGCTCAGCTTATTTGGAGCCCAAAGGGAGCCTGCAGATGTAGACCCCCTGCGTGAGAGCAAAGCCTGAAGGAATGCAGAGATAGCAAAACAAACACTACAAAGCCTGCAAGCAGGAGGATGTCTCACTTGCATATTTTTCTGTGACCATCTTGGTTTGCAGAGAAGGGGTCCCCAAAGCCTGCCAGCCAGCAGGGTCCCTTTGTACTGGGTTGCTCTCTGTTTGGCCAGATGGCTCCCAGCAGTGAGGCAGCACAGCCACAGCTCTGACTTTAATAAGGCAGGGAAAGGAATGGAAAAAATCCTGTGTGCAGCGAGATGAGGCACGTTGTGTCCCATCTGAAACTCATTAACCAGTGATCAGATCAGCACTGGGAAATGCTCACCGTGTGGAGGTGACCCTGGCTGCCTGCCTTTGGGCTTCAGTGAGCAGTGTCTGGGGGCAGAGCAGCCCTGGCAGCCTCTGCAGGACACAGACAGAAGTGGGAGCAGCAACGGCAGATGGAGAGGAGCTGGCTGCAGCCCACAGCCCCTTCTGCAGTGGCCTCTGGATGGGATGGGTCTGGAGGGTCTTGGTGCATTTATCTACAGCTTTCTAGAAGAGGCTGCACAGCTCTGGGAACAGCAGCACCTCCTCTGGAGACCATGAGAGCAGTGGCAAAGGCTGGGGACCTGCTGCCAGCCTGCACTCTGCAGGCCTCACTCAGCTTTGGAGATAAGCCTGTGTGGTTTGGTGCCAGTCTGGTGGCTTTCATCTGATCACAGGCAACATTGCCAACTGCCTCCCAGCTCTTGCTGCTTAGTGTTTTGGCTACCTCATCTCCTCAGAGCAACCCTTCAGTGAGGCTCTTTGCAGAGCATCTATTGAATGTTCCTCCTGTGGCAGAACAAACTTGTTTGGGGTTGGTCAATAAAGAAGGTAGTAGGGAAGGACAACAGAGCAAGTTCTGTGTATGTGGAGAAGTTGAGGAGTGCTGATCACACTCTGGTACAGAGATTCATGGACAGACTGGTTTGGGTTGGAAGGGACCTTAAAGCTCATCCACTTCCAGCCCCTGCCATGCCCAGCTGCTCAAGGCCTCATCTAACCTGGCCTTGAACACCTCCAGGGAGGAGAGATCCACAGCCTCCCTGGGCACCTGTGCCAGCATCTCACCACCCTCACTGCAAAGAACTTCTTCCTAACATCCAGTCTAAATCTGATCATCTTCATGGCCTCCTCTGGGCCCTCTCCAGCAGCTCCAGGTCCTTCTTGTGCTGGTTCCCCAGAGCTGGAGGCAGTGCTGCAGATGAGGTCTGAGCAGAGTAGAGCAGAGGGGCAGAATCCCCTCCCTGTGCTGCTGCTCTCCCTGCTCTGGCTGCAGCCAGCACACAGCTGCCTCTGGGCTGCCACTGCCCAGTGCTGGCTGCTGGGCACTTTGGCACCAACTGACACCCCCAAGGCCTTCTCCTGCAGGCTGCTCTCAGCCACTCCTCACCCAGCCTGCATTTGTGCTTGGCATTGCCCTGACCCAGCTGCGGGACCTTGCCCTTGGCCTTGCTGAACTCCATGAGGTTGGCTTGGGCTCACCTCTGCAGCCTGCCCAGGTCCCTCTGGATGGATCCTTCCCTCCACTCTGCCAGCCACACCACACAGCTTGGTGCCCTCCCCAGACCTGCTGAGGGTGCCTCAGTGCCACTGCCCATGGCTCTGACAGAGATGTTACACAGCACTGGTCCCAGTACTAACCCCTGAGGGACACCACTTGGCACTGGTCTCCATTTGGGCACTGAGCTGCTGCCCACAGCTGAGTGCAGCCTTCCAGCCAATTCCTTACCCAGCCAGTGGCCACACCTCAGGTCCATGCTGTTGCAGTTTGGTTGCCAGGATGTCGTGGGGACAGGGTCAGTGCTTTACACAAGCCCAGGTAGATGCCATCAGTTGCTCTTCCTTTGTCCACTGATGCTGTGACTCTGTCCTAAAAGGCCCCCAGGTTTGTCAGACACCCCTGTACACAGAGGATTGCATTCCTGGGTTTCAGCTTTGCTCACAGCCTGGATTGTTTAAGTTGCAGCAGGGTCTGGGGGCAGTCCCAAACTGCAAAAGCAGCAGCAGGCAGTGCAGTGTGCAGCTCAGCTGGAACCTCCACCATCACTTCAGTGTGCTGTGGGTATGGCACTGAAAGCAGCAGTGCTGCACTGCTCCAGGTCTGGCTCCTGCTGGGTGCTGTTCTGCTGTCAGTTTGACACAGGCTGAAAGTAAAAATTCTGTAGAGCCAAAAATTGTGTTTTATTGAGGCAGCGATGGAGAGGGCTGAGTCAAGTGAAACAAGGGCTGGAAGGTGCTGAGCTGCAGTGCATCCAGTGGCCTCAGCACTTTCAGCTCCCAGCACTACACAGGAGGCTGGAGTATGGTGACAAAAGGCAGATCTTGGCATAAAATTAATCTTAATATGAGACTGTAATCAAGAGAAAGTTTTGTCTGTGCAGTTGTCATCAAAGCCTCGTTTGCATTGCTGCCTTTGCCTGTGCTGTGTAGCTCTGCACTCTATCAATCGCCCCAGCCAGGGTCCTGGTCCTGCTCCCATTAACACTGCAATAGCAAGGGTCAAGCTTTCTGTTGTGTGTGCATTTAGGAGGTGAATGTGATATGCTTTGTGCCCCAGGCTTCTCCTGCCCTTTGCTATGTGGAGTGTTCAAAGGCTTTCAGGTCTGGAGTCTGAATTTTAAATCCTTTGGAGGGGAAACCTTGTAGGCAGGGCACGGGGTGGGGCTGGCTGAGCCCATTAGTGCTGGCTAACGACTGCAAAATGCTTCTCCAGGCACCTCAAGTTCCACCTGTGAAGTGATCTTGGAGTACCCATTGCAAGCCCTTACAAAACTGCCTTTTCCCTCTCCAGCTTTTCCAACAGCAGGCAGAGCTTCCAGAGCCCCTGAGGCTGTCAGGCAGGCAAAGTAAAGCAGCCCACAGCTCAGGGTCCCTCAGCAAACCTGGCTGTTGGATCAGGAACTCTTCACTTCTGCTTTCCTGGTGTAGGAGCCAGCAGCCTTCCAAATCTAGGTCACAATAAATGGGCTATGCCCATCTCTGTGCCAGCTCCCCTCCTTCCCACCTGCATAGGCAGGAGAGAAGCTTTCCCCTCTGGAGTTTCTGTTCCTGTCCACAAGTCTCTGCCTCATTTTCCTCTGATGTCTCTCTTCCTGAAAAAAAGCAGCAGGTGGTTCCAGCTGAGCTTATTCTGGCCCCAGGGAACATCCTGGGTTCCTGATGCCCTCTTCCTGCCACCCCTTTTGCCACAAGGCAACAGAACAAACCTCACAGTGAAGAGCTTAGAAAGACTATGGGATGCCAAAATGTGAGAGATGCCTTTCTGCTCCAGCCATGTGTGTGCAGAGGGGCCTGGGGAAGATGCCTGCCCACTGCCCTCTTCCCAAGTCACCCCAGCATGGTCATCCCTCCTCCACTGCCCCAGGCTTCAGGCATCATCGAGTGGCCTGGGCTGGAAGAGACCTCAGAGATACCTAACCCAACCCCTGCCATGCCAGGGACACCTCTCACCTAGCTCAGGCTGCTCAAGGCCCCATCCAGCCTGGCCTTGAACATCCCCTGGCAGGAGCCATCCACAGCCGCTGTGGACAGCCCATTCCAGTCTTGCCACTCTCGTAGTGAAGAATTTCTTCCTAAGATCCAACCTAACCCTGCTCTCCTTCCATTTAGATCCAGTTCCCCTTGTCCTGTCTGTGGACACAGTTCTAAAGGCACTGGAAAATGCTGTTCTTTGAGAGAGAAGTGCAGGGCCCTGAACCTGCTGGGTGAGCCCAGGGCTTGTGTTTTCAGCATGCAAGACAAAAGGCTTCATTGCAGGAGTCCACCAGTTGGGAAAACTAAATCAGCTGTGGGTTAGGGCTCGAGGGAAATGCAACTTACTTATGAGAAGCTGTGGAGCAAGCTGTGATGAGTGCAGTGATCTGGCAGCTGTCATTTATTAGAGGCTAAAGCTCTCCTGTGGGACTCCCCTTCCAGCACACACACAGAGCAAGTGTCAGAGAAGTGGCTGCTGACCAGCACAGGAAGCTGCAGGAGTTCTGCCCTGCTGAATCACCTCAGCAGGAGGGGTGAATCCCTGCAGCTGGCCCAGCACAGTGCTCCAGTTTCCGTGTTTGCACAGGTCTGAGTTTCTCATAATTTCTTGGTAACTTAATCAATGCTTGCAGCACTCTGAAGCCCTTCCAAGGCACACAGAGGAGGAGCAGGAATATGCCTCCCTAACAAACCGTTCTGCTAGAAGCCCACACACAAACCACAGGGGCTTGAGGCCTTTAGCTGGTCCCCAGGGGCAGCTCAGCAGAGCTTGCATGCTGGAGCAGCTGGAGCCCTCCTCAGCAGCCCAGCATCCTGCCTTGCTGTGCCAGCAGAGCTCTCCAGCCCTCGGACACAGGAGCAGTCTCTCCCCTGTGGGCAGAGCTGGTGGCCAGGCTGTGTGGCAGTGGCTGCCAAGCAGGACCAGCAGTGCTGCCAGGCTCCACAATGCTGCTCTATTCCTGCATTCTCCTCCTGAGCATTTGCTGTCTCCTGTTGCTGCTGGAAGGAGACTGCTGAGAAAGAGCTGCTGTGACAGGATGCTTGGCAGGGGAGATGTTGCTAAACAACTGACTGCAAAGCTTCCCTTATCTTCTTAGCAGAGCTGGACAACAGTTCTGTCCCTCAGGAGAGCCACAGGTGTGCCAGGCAAGCAGAACCCACTTGTTTTCCACATGAAATCCCGAGGGGTTGTATCCCCAAGCTGGTGCTTGAGCCACCATGGAGGCTGTCCTGGCAGAACAGGCAGGGAGGCACCTGGCAGCCACCTGCTTAGTGAAACCAGCATGACTTGGAAACTGGAGGAGAGGAGGTGGGGGAGAAACCCAGCAGTGTGTTGGTGCTGTTGGTTTAAAATTCTCAACATCTTTTTTTGCAGGTATTCAGGAGGGAACCCAGTGCACCAAATGCAAAAGTAACTGGGCACTGAAGTTTTCCATCATCTTACTGTATATTTTGTGTGCCCTGCTAACCATCACAGTAGCCATTCTGGGATACAAAGGTATGTATGTGTCAAACCCAACACCCCCCTCCCAGCACATTTCCAGGCGTGAGATAGACAAATGTGTGGCATTTCCCCTTAAACTGCAGTGCCTTGGCAGTGCTGCCACTGTGCACATACAGAACTAAGTGCAACCTTAGATGTGCAAATTAAGCCATGAGGAAGTTTGAAGCGAGATCAGACATTTGAAAGAGCAGGAGTGAGTTAGAAGGAGGTGGTCATTTGTCCACCGCAAAGGAGCACTCCTCCATCTGCCATACCTGCGCTTCTCTGAGCTCTCTGACGTGTCATAGAATCAGAGAGTGATTGGGGTTGGAAAAGACCTTACAGATCAAAGGGACCTTAAAGATCATCCATTTTCAATCACCTGCCATGAGCAGAGACACCTCCCACTAGAGAAGGTTGCTCCAAGCCTCATCCAGCCTGGTGTTAAATACTTCCAGGGATAAAGTATGTGTCAAATGTAGACCAAAGATCCATAGAGTGCTGCACCTTTCCAGAGGAGCTGTCCTCACTGGAGAGCCAGGAGTAGTCTTGCTAATAGGAGCCAACTGTAGCATACATATTACTTCAAAATATCTGGAAGAAAGGTGGAAGCAGGAGATGCCTGAGGTATCTACAATTATTTCAATGAACCAGAGGAATGGAGAACATTTCACTTGTGCAGGTCATTGGTAGGGCCCCTTGGAATGCACAGCTTAGAACTCCTGTAGGTGCTCAGCACTCATTAACTCAGCCACTGAAGCATCCTCCTGAATGTTATGCTGTAAATGCCTGCTTGTCACAGAATCACAGAACACATCCAGTTGGAAGAGACCCCAGAGATCATCCAGTCCAAGCCTCCACCCAGCACTGCAGGATCAATACCAAACCATGGCCCTAAGCACAGCTCCACAGGCTGCTGGAACACCCCCAGGGATGGGCACTCCAGCACTGCCCTGGGCAGCCTGTGCCAATGGTTGAGAGCCCTTCCAGGGCAGAAAGATTTGCTGAGCTCCAGCCTGAGCCTCCCTGGGGCAGCTTGGAGCCATTTCCTCTGCTGCTGTCCCTTGGCACCAAGGAGCAGAGGCTGCCCCCTCCTCACTGCAACCTCCCTGCAGGCAGCTGCAGAGAGCAATGAGCTCTGCCCTCAGGCTCCTCTTCTCCACCTTATGATGGTTTGGGAGTTCCCTGCCCCCCCCCAACTCTATGAAAATCTCCCAGACTAGACTCAGCCAGCTGGAAGTTGAGGACTNCAACCACCCTTCCACCTTCTTTCCACCCCTCTACCTTACACCAGGGTCTGCCTTACATGCAAGGTGAGCTTGGAGGATGAGCAAGGGGGGTTAGAAGCAGAGTTGGGTTAACAGCCACAAAAGCCCAGGGAGAAAAACACAGCAGCTCTGACAGAGAGAGAGAGTCTCTCTTATCTGTGTTTGTGTCCTTATGTTTATACATCTCAGCAAGCCTATGAGTGGAGCAGACATCAGCAGTGTTTGCTTTTCACAGCCTAGCATCTAATTTTTTTCATTAAAATATTCCAATTAGCCTCAAACCATCACACACCTGCACATCTCCAGCTCCCTCAGCCCCTCCTCACCCCCAGCTGCTCCAGGCCCTTCTCCAGTCTCACTGCCCTGCTCTGGACAGGCTGCAGCACCTCAAAGTCCTTCCTGCAGTGAGGGGCCCAGAGGTGAGCACAGTACTCAAGGTGTGGGCTCATCAGTGCTGAGCACAGAAGATGGTCCCCTCCTGTCCCTGCTGCCCACAGCTAGAGTGTGTTCAATGAGACAGGAGTTTCTGTTAAGGAAGTGTCTAACATGGTTGGGTTGTAACAGGACATCTTGACATGTTGCAGGGAGAGCCAAGCTAGCTGTAACCTCACTGCTTGGGTATGGCCCCAAAAGTAGCTTCAAAAGGCCTCCAAGCAGCTTTATTTACTCCTGGGATTAGCATCCAGTGCATTCTTGTGCCACCAACAGCTGCGCTCACTGCAGAGCTGACATCACCTCTGGGCCCTGGCCAGGGAAAGGAAACTGTAGAAATAAAAGGGATAGATTCTTATTTAAGAGGATTTGGTACAGTTTTCAGTGGGAAGAAAATCAAAATGGCTTGGTTTAGGTGGAAAATGTAACCAGGGAGAGGAGAGGATGTGAAGGACAGACACAGGCAGGGGTTCCTGCTTCGGGGTAAAGCAGAGAGACTGTGCTGAAGTGGAATGTAAAGACAGGCAGGAATGTAAAGACAGGCCTGCTCAGGCAGGCTCCTTAAGAGTGTGATAGCTGCTGTGTGCAGTGTGATAGCTGGGGCATGCAGTGCGATACCGGCTGTGTGCAGTGCATTAGCAGGGGTGTGCAGCGCGTTAACTGGGGTGTGCAGTGTAATAGGTGGGGTGTGCAGTGCATTAGCTGCGGTGTGCAGTGCGTTAGCTGGGGTGTGCAGCGCGTTAGCTGGGGTGTGCAGTGTAATAGCTGGGGTGTGCAGTGCATTAGCTGGGGTGTGCAGTGTCTTAGTTGCATTGTGCAGTGCGTTAGCTGGGATGTGCAGCGTGTTAGCTGGGGTGTGCAGTGCGTTAGCTGGGGTGTGCAGCGCATTAGCCGGGATGTGCAGGGTGTTCGCTGGGGTGTGCAGCGCGTTAGCTGGGGTGTGCAGCGCATTAGCTGGGGTGTGCAGTGCGTTAGCCGGGATGTGCAGGGCGTTAGCCGGG
>WBNM01030840.1:40497-66157 GCA_013399055.1 Ramphastos sulfuratus | reverse complement strand
CTCCCTAACCCACATCAGCATCAAAATCCCTGGCAGTTATTTTCTCTGAAGTTTACAATGCAAGCAGCATACAAACAACACACATACTACCTGGTCAAGCTGGTCACTGAGTCAGCTATTTCAAAATTTATTTTAGTATTCTAATGCTAGTTTTTAGGCATCTGACCAACATATGACCCCCTCAACATGCAGACTGCATTCTCCCCATAATATAGGGGAGCCTTTAGAAAAAAAATGCTTACAGAGCAAAGTGCAACACACAAACTGAAGCGCCGAGATCATTAGTCAGTACATACACAGTCACTCCTCCATTAGCTCTCTTTCACTTGAACAATGAAAGATTATTTACAAATGCTAGGAATCCGCAGCGGACAGTCTTTCCTTACCATAAATTGCTACAATCATAAACAGAAAAAAAGAAGAGGGAAAGACAAACAAAACACTGAAGAAACTGGAAAGAACGCAGCAAGCAAAAAACCCACCTCTATCAACCATCCCCTAAAAGACAAAAACAACCCCAAACAAACCTAAAGAAAAATCCCAAGCCAAACAAACCCAGAAAAACACCAAAAAACTCCCAAACAACAACAACAACAACAAAAAAAACCCCACACCCAACACAACTAAAACACCATCCTAGTTCTGTCTGGGAAACCAATCAAGACAGCCTGCTGAAGCAGCTAAGGAGTATTCAGTACCACGCTGGCACCATGCCAGCTCTGCAACTGAAGTGCCAGCAGGAGCAAAGGATGGAGGGGCTTGGAGCTCAGACTGTCACCTGTGACACCTCCTGCTCCTCGGGGCCTTTCCTCCAGCTATTTTTTTCAGGGCAAGGGACACCTCTCTCCTGCGTTTGCTGGCTGTGGGCTTGAGGGGCCTGCTGGCTTGCTTCTGCTTTTTGCTATGCTTTCTGGAAAAATAAGAGTGCTTAAGGTGTTTTACATTGTACTCCTTATCAAAACCCACAAGGCCTTTTGTGTTTCTGACATTCCCAATCTCTCTGTGGGAGTCTAGGTCTTGTGTGAGCAACTCTTCTTGAAACTCAGCTGCTGGCTGGGTTGAAACCAGGACAAACACTAAGAAGAACAAAATCAAATATAACATATTACAGTAGATTAAAGAGCTTGTTCCTTACTTTGCTGTATATTTACAGAAGCAAACCTGCACAAGTTAAAGGTAATACAGAAACACAACACCCCTCCCAGAAATCAGAGTCCCCAGGAGGGACTCCCAACCATCCTTCCATCTTCTTCCCACCCCTGTACCTTACCCCAGGGTCTGCCTTACATGCAAGGTGAGTTTGGAGGGTTGGTCAGGGAGGTTGGATGTAGAGTGGTTAGTTAGGTTACTCAGCAGAGAGAAGGCAAAAAGCTAGAGAGACTGAGACTCTCCGAGCCTGAATGTCTTATCTGTGTTTGTGTTCATGTTCTTATACATCTCAGCAAGCCTATGAGTGAAGTAGACATCACCACTGTTTTCTTTTCACAGCCTGTAATATAATTATTTTCATTAAAATATTCCAATTAGCCTCAAACCAGCACATTTGCCTTCTAAGATCTTACCTGAGCTAATCCAGTACTATTAGTAAATATTTAGCAGTGACCTACCAGTCATTACTGCCATATACTTCTGACAAACAGAAGTATGGGATCACCCAGTTTGCTGCTACAGAAGCGCACATCAGTAGTAAGGGCTTTCCCTGTCAGGACACACTTGAACAAAATAGTTGCAGAGATTCTTCTTTCATTCCTTTTATACATCAATCACTTAGATTTTTTTTAATCTGTGAAATGTCCTTCCTCCTAGTAAAATTTGACACTTCCTTAATAAGAAGTTCTCTGGAGACCCCCTAAGAGGGTAAAGTTGTATGTCAAAAGCTCTGGTCACTTCAGAGCTACATACTCAGTGCAGTCATATTCCTTTAGCTTCACATGTTTTCCTGATTACTTTTATCCTACATGTACAAATATTAAAGAAAACACACCTGGGTTCACTGTAGGTAGCAGCACATTCAGAATTTACTTTGAGCATGCCAGAATCACAAGTTTACACAGAGATAGCTCCCACCATCAGCAAGAACTAGGTATCACTCAGTTAGCTAAATGATTCTATTTACACTTGGGCACCTCTTGCCATAGAACAGGACATGCAAGGAGAAAGATGGTCACAGAAGCCAGAATACTTCCAAAACCTGGCAGCAATACAGTACAGCAGATGGGTAATTTGTGGATGAGCCCACTACCTCAGAAAAAAAATCTCACTTTAGCACAGCCTGAAGTGAGCACACACCACTGGGACTTACCAGGGAGGAAAACAAAAGACACTTTCTCTTCAGGGAAAACACATTGCTGTTTTGTTTGCAATGTGATAAAAACAAAAATAATACAGTTTACACTGAGCATCTACATCCTGCAACATGACGCTAAAAATAATCACCAGTATGAGGATGCCTTTCGTTCTCCCAGCGCAATATACCACCAGCCGACGGGCCCGGTAGGGAGCCTGCAGTGTTTCACATCAGCCCTTGCAAACCCCTCAAAATATTAGCAAGTTAGGATTCACATGATCCACAGACTTTCTGCTGAACATATGAAAAGGGCATATTTCACACCTACAGCAGAAACCCAAGCTCCTCACATCAGCAAAAAGCCCAGCAAAACACAGAAAGGCAGAGCTGGCCTTTGCTTGCTGACTCCAGCTAAGGCTCCTGGCTGCATTGATGGACCATGTAATAGGTTTGCTGCTTTGATGAATATTCACCCTTACAGCCCTTTGCTTCACCTTCTCAAAAAGTTTCCAAAAATACTGTAAAAAGTTATTTGAAGAATAGTTTCTCTGCTTGGCTAATTTTTTTTTTGCTAACGTGAGATTTTTAGAGTGGAAAAATTTTTAGTGGGGGAAAATCTGTACCTCGGGGAAATGTTCGCAAGAACAGAATAGAACATTTCAAAACCATTTTTTTTACTCTTTGATATTTCAGTGTCTTTGCTATTGAAACAAAATATTTGACTTGTCTATATTATCAAAATTTCAGAAACTCCATATCTCAAGAGTCTGTCCCTAAAACAGATGTTCATTACTTTTCAGCACGTGTGGTACTTAAACTTATGAAAACGTGAGCTAATATCTGGTAAAGATCATTTCAATTTCCAAAAGGTTGGCAGCTGAAAGTGAATTTATTTAAAGGTATACTTGAAAATTTATATTGACATTTGATCATGATTTTACTTTGTGCACACAAAAACAGCTTGTCTCTGTCACCTAGACACCTGAGAAATCACACTTCTAAATAACAGCAAGCAAATGGATTAATTTCTGTTTTCCAAAAATTAGCCGCAGATGCTTATTAAAGCTCGTTCTTCCTCAATCTTCAAGATAAATATGACATTAAATGAAAGGACACATTCTAATTTAACATTTAGGAACTAATTTTGACTAATTTTACCTGACTTCTGAACGGTGTCTGAACTGGATGCAAATGACGAATAGTCGGCACTTATCTGCAAATGTTGTTCCTGCATCACAAATACGCTCAGCTGAGACCAAAATAATACTCCATGTCTTCATAAAGTGGAGACAGCTGCAATGACAACTGGTTTTTGGCAACTTCAGTCACTGTCTACTTACAGGTACCAGAAGCAGCTTCAATCAAATGTTTAATTAACAAACACAGCAAACTACACCAGAGCAAATACAAATGCCATCTTCATCAGCAAGATCATAGAACCATAGAATGGTAAGGTTGGAAGGGACCTCAAACATCATCTAGTTCCAATCCCCTGCCATAGGCAGGGACACCTCCCACTAGAACAGGTCACTCAAGCCCTCATCCACCCTGGCCCTGAACATCTCCAGGGAGGGAGCAGCCACAACCTCCCTGGGCAACCTGTGCCAGTGTCTCACCACTCTCACTGTAAAGAACTTCTTCCTAACATCCAGTTTAAATCTTCCCTCTGCCAGTTTAAACCCATTGCCCCTTGTCCTGTCATTGCAAGACCTTGTAAATAGTCCTTCCCCAGCCTTCCTGTAGGCCCCCTTCAGATACTAGAAGGCTACTAGAAGGTCTCCTGCAAGCCTGCTCTTCTCCAGGCTGCAGAGCCCAAACTCTCTCAGCCTGTCCTCATAGCGGAGCTGCTCCAGCCCTCTGATCATCTTCATGGCCCTCCTCTGGACCCGCTCCAACACTTCCATGTCCTTCCTGTGCTGGGGGCTCCAGAACTGTACACAGTACTCCAGATGGGGTCTGACAAGAGTAAAGATCTAACTTGTCACACTTCATTTCCCCAGCAATTTTTAAAGCATGTTAAGGAAGGAGGTAAGCAGGTCTATCCACACATTCCACACACAGATCTTTCATCCCATTATGCTCATTTCATTGCAAAAGCAGATCATCTAGACATTAGATTACAATGTTAAAACAAAACAGACCTAATTATTGCAAGAGCATCACAGCTCAGCAGATCTCATAAAACTGAAAATAAAAGTCCATCTTTAGGCAGTGTTGCAGAATGGGAGATTTATATATTTTCTTCCCCTAGCTCAGGATAAGCAGGAGAGCATGCTGTCCCCTGTCTGCTAGAACAAGGGCAGAAGAGTCAGGTGCTGTAGTGACATTAGCAGTACAACACAGGCCACAGCAGGAAACAAATCTTTCTCATGTGACTTTCTTGCCTTCTGTAGTTGAGGTACTTGAGAACAGGCTTGAATAGATCCTGCCTCATGAGGGATAAAAAATTAAGTGTCTTCTTCAAAGGCTCATAAATAGACCACATCTTGAAATATCTGAAGATGATGATTTGATTTGCTGAAGTGCTCTGTAGCTCTTCAAAAGCACATTTAAAATGACCAAGCCACTGTACAGTGGTTGCCCACTATGAGCAGCAAAAAACCTGCTACGACTTTTTCTTTTGTACCTTTCCTTCCACTGATAAAAGAAACATGCTGCAAGAAAAAGCCACAATATCAGGACATGGATGTAACAAGTCTTGAAATTATAGTAAGTGTGGGAATCTGGAAAATTAAGATCTTTTCTAAACCATCAATACTGGTGATCCCATCGTGGTGCCTAGGGCAGAGAAGCAACAGCTTACGTTTCTACAAGCAGAAAAAAAAAGGTTGCACTCTTCTCAGGAATGGACTTGAGAAGGACAACAACTGGTTTTCCTTTCCTATGGACCACTGAAAGCACACACACAATCTCAGTACTTAAAAAAACCAACATTGATAGGAACATTCAAGTAAATGTCATTCATCTGCAGGACTAGCTTTCTCTTGACTCAATAGCTACTTAGTTTGAGATTATCATTAGCACCACCACCATAAGCAGGCATTCTTCTGGTAGAAATCAGAAAAAAAACCAAACACTTAAAACTGATTGGAATAACCAGCACAAAGAGGTTCCTAAATTTCTATTTTACCTTGCTAATTGTCATGGGGTACGTGCTCTCAAAGGATGCCAAGCAGCCTGACAACTTTTCTGTGCCAAATTATTAATAGAGTTTATTTTAGGAGTAGTAATAATAATAGTATGGATATGAATATGAATAAACCCTACTGCACCACATAACAGAGCCAGGGGCAGACATTTAGTCCAGGGAAGCTTTATTTCAGTCCTTTATTTGGTTATGGTTTGTTTCAAGGTTTGGTTCATCCTCTCAACCCTCAGGGAGCTTTAAGGATGCTACAGGGTGTGGAAATCCCAATCTGTTGCCAGGGCTTTGGTCACACTTTGTATAACCCTGGAGGTGGAATGAGTCTTCCTGTCTGAATCAATCCTTTCACACAACCAATACTGTGGAATTATTTGTTCTAGCAACACCTTAGCAATACTACTGGCAGCTGCCTGTATGGTAGACATAGCTTCTAGCCAATAACCTAGGCAATCCACAATTACCAGAAGGTATTTCCATCTTTGTACCAGTGGTAATTCAATGAAGTCCACCTGGCTGGCCTGAAACAGTTGTAGGGTCACAGGTCTTCCCCCCAGAGTTATTTTTCTCATTATCTTTCTGTTAACCTTCTGACATACTAAACAATGATTCACCAGCTATTTTGCCAAGGTATATACCCCAATACACACATAACTTCTCAGAAACTGGTCACACAATGCCTGTGCTCCTCATAGGGTGCTCCGGTGGAGTTGCAAGAGCACCTCTTGGGAGACCACTTTATTTAACAGTTGTCTCCCAAATGGCAATACCTACTTCCCATCAGCTGNAGGCAGAATCCCCTCCCTTGCCCTGCTGGCCACGTTGCTCTTGCTGCAGCCCAGGACTCAGTTGCTGTCTGGGCTGCATGTGCACACTGCAGGTTCATGTTGAGCTTTTCCTCGATCTTTTCCATGTCATTCCCTTTTTCAGGGTAGAATATGGGAAGTTGTTCCACTTCCTTAGGTTTTGATATTAGGACGTATACTCTAGTGGGTTTCTTTAAGCTTGCTGCCTTAGCCTCTATGTCAGCCAAACAACATTCCTTAGCTTCCAAAGTCATTCCTTTTTGGTGTCTAGTCACATGTACTATTGCTACCTCTTCTGGTTCTACTAGTGCCTCTAGTACTTCTAATCCTAATTGTTCATGGACCAACCCCTTTCTCCAAGATTTTGTCATTCCTCTTTCCCTCCAGATTTCTCCAAAAGTATGCACCACCCCATCCATATTTTCAATCAGTACAGTCCCTTTCTTTCCCTGTAGGTGGTGCAGGACCTGCTTCAGAGCACAGAATTCACAACTTCGACCTGACCATGGTTTTGGCAACCTTCCATTCTTGAGTCCTTCCCTTTTTATCCCACTGATCACGGCATATCCACTCGACCTTTAACCATCCACATACAAACAACTTCTCTCCATGGAAGAAAGGGGTATCTGTCAAATCTTGCCTGACCTTAATTGGATAGCTGACAAAATCTAAGTAATTATGTTCTGGATTCCACATCTCATTCCTATAGAGGAACTGAGAGGGATTCAGGTTGCCATCTAATCTCAGGGAGAGATCATTCCTCTCCACCAGTATGGTCTCACACTTCAAGGTCCAGGAGTCAGTCAACCACTGGTTTGATTTCTGAGTTAGGATGCTTCTGACCGTGTGTGGAGAATGTACAAGAGACCCTCCCAAAAGTAAGCTTTCTACTTTCCTCTACCAGAATATCTCTCAGAGCTACTGCTCCAATACATGTGTCCCACTCCCTACATACAGGGTACGTAAGTTGTAACAAAAAAGTCACTGTCTCCTTCTGCCCGCCCTGCTCCTGGGCAAACACACCATATGCACTCCCATCTTCTGTACTGACAAACAGATGGAAGGGTTTGTCCAGTGACAGAAGGGCTAGGACTGAAGCCATTAATAGTTTTTGTTTCAAAGCCTCGAATTGCTCCTTCTTATCATTTCACTCCATCGGCTGATTCCCCCCCACCAGTTTGACATACAGGAACTTTGCCATCTGTGTATATCCATCAATCCACAGCCTCCAACACCCTATGAGCCCTAGGACCTTCCTTATTTCCCTCTTACTTGGCTGACAGCCACAACCCCTGTGATGCATTCGGAGGTTGTTTTCCTTTTCCCCTCACTGATTATATGTCTCAAATATTTAACTTCCCACTCGACAAACTGCAGCTTGTTTTTGGATACTCTCAGCCCTTGATTCCACAAGAAGTGCAGTAACTGCATCGACACTTTCCTGACCAAGCTCTCTCTCTCCCCCAAAATTAACAAATCACCCTTATACTTAAGGATGATTGTCCCTTCTGACACTGAAAATCATTCCCTAACTGTCTCCAGAGCTTGTCCAAACAGGTTCAGGGACTCTGGAAATCCCTGTGGAAGAGATGTCCACCAGAGCTGCTAGTTTCTCCCTGTATTCTGCTCTTCCCACTCAAAAGCAAACAAATTCCACCTGTTTTGAGACAGAGGGGAAGCCCAAAATGCATCCTTCAGATCAATTACATTGAACCACTTATGTTCAAGGGAAATCTTACTCATTAAAGTGTATGGGTTGGTTACTACTGAACCACCCCTCAGGAAGATTTGGGACTATCCCAGCATGAAATGATGCTTGGACTACCCTATATGGATAATTTAAAAGTGGAAGCCCCTCCTGAAGTGGGGAAATCATATATAAGTAAATATATTCAGACCATTTTGAGGAGCTTACAAGGCTTAAGGGGAAAGGGTAGGTTACCTCAAATAACAACACTGGATTTCAGCCTACATAAAATTCAGCCTAGAAAATGGGTTTGGGTGAAAATATGGAAAGACGAATCATTAAAACCATTCTGGGAGGGACTTTTCCAGACCCTACTGACTACAGAAACAGCAATCTGCACAAAAGGGTGGACACATGTGTAGGCTCAAGGGTCTGGTAGGGCCCCCAAGAGGAGCTGACAGTAAAAACTCAAAAGAAGCCTTTAAAACGAACTCTCTGAAAGAAGCCTTGTATGTTTGTGTTAATAGGTACAGATGAGGGAAGAGTTTTGGAGGATCAGGATCCAGATCGAAAGGGACAGTGCAAGTGCCCGCATCACCTCGACAACAGCTGTGGACTCAAATCTGGAGTGAAATGTTGCAACTTTTGTATACCTGACCCCAGTATCAGGCCCGTTGAATGTGGAGCTTATCAGTGGGTACTTGAGGGGGACATCATTTGCTGTGGTCAGTGTTGCGGGTGGTCTCCCTGGGATAAACAAGCGGTCCTTGTAAGGACCTGTTGGTCTCAACCCTGGCCCACACTCATATTTTGGAAATCTTCCAAAGGTCAACCCCACAGGCGGGCCCCTGGGAATCACTCCTAAGATAATGAATCCTCTGGTGGTGCCTAGTGGTAACCACTGGGGGAAAAGAGTGATGGTTGTGGGCTTTGTTTACAGACCACTCGGGATGGCCTAGTGATTACCTGGTGATTACCCAGACTTTGATATTCCACACCCATTATACTAACTGGGCCTGGATGGGGTGTGGAGACTTGAGTTGGGTTCACAGCTATACTCAAAATGAGAAATATATTTGGGCTGGGCATCAACCCTGTAATTTTTGGTCTTACGTTATTTGGTATATGGGGTGAGGACTAAGCAAACACCCAACAGCTACCCTCCAAAAGGCAACCTCCCTATCCAACTGTACATGGGACCAGTGTAACCAGGTGAATTTTATCACAAAAAATCCAGCTACTTAGAATAGTGAATGGGAAAGTGCAGGATATAAATTCAGTCTTTAGATAGAAGGGACTGGGAGAGAACCTGCAATATTGTACATAATACAATGTACAATATGGGTTTAGTTAAACCCATAACGAACAGAGATGTAGCCAGCAGTTGTTGCTTCACTCCTACCAGGAAGTTAAAGCAAGGCACCTGTGATGGTTTGGGAGCTACCTGCCCCCCCCCCCACTTTGTAAAATCACCCAGACTACCCCCGGCCAGCTGGAAGTTAAGGACTGAAGCTCTATTTACAGCTTAGCACACTATACAACAAGATATATACACTATAGACATGAATATTTACAGAAATATACAAGTTAGAGGCCATATCATGTATTTTAAATACCTACCATTGCCCGGAATCTCTTGGTTGAAAATGTGGCCAGAACCTTGAATGTTCCTGTTAACATGTTTGGGAGCTCCAAACCAGTATTATTGCCCAGCAATGCTGGCAGAGACCAAAGGGGGAAAACTTCACTAAGCTGGTAGGTTACCTGACATGTGTGGGTATGGAATGAGACTTTGACCAACTGAGTCACCTGGGGAAATCCTGGAGGAGTCTCTGTAACTAGGAAAAATCAGGCCCTAACTAAAGAGCCTGATGAGACCTGGCCAGCCCCAGATAATCTGTATTGGTATGTGGTAGATTTGTGTAATCCATGCTCCCGAAGGGATGGACTGCAACATGTGCTTTGGGAACAATTTGATGAAGTTTCTTTCTCCTCCCAATAAACCAAGGTGAGAGACTGAGGGTTCTGGTATACACTGGACTCAAGAGGCCCAGGAGGGAGGGAACTGAAGATAGGAAACTGGAAAGAAAGTGATTGACTCCTGGAGAGGTCAAATTGCAACCAGGACTATCACATAAAAATGATNTAGCTCAAACCAGCACAATCAACCAAAATTTGAAGTGGTACCCATAGAAGAACATGCTGCCATGGTCTCTACTGCAGAGGTTCCCAGAATAATGACCCTCCAAATAATTAAAGAAGGAGAGGAGCTGGAAAAGGCCAGGTTGATACTCTCCAGGTGGGAGAGGATCCGAAGGGTGAAGCAGAAGCTCAACATGTGTGCTGCTGCAGCAAAATAAGGAAGAAAAAAGAAAAAGAGTGGGTTGTGATAAAAGAGATAAGTTATTTTTCTTTAGCTAAAAGGGTTAACCAGATAGGAATACAGAATAAAGATATAGGCAGATGAAAAGTATGTAAAGGCTCTATAACCCTGTCCTGGGGGAGGAGTTAGGGTGGGAAAAGGATGGTAGACAAGTACAGTGCACATGTGAGGAGAAGGGCTGGCTTCATCCACCAACCACCAAAGGATCCCTGCTGGGCATGTGCCAAAAGGAGCTGAGGACAGTGCACCAGCTAACATGGAAAGAAGTTTCCCTTTTGTTGCGGGGCAGGGTTTCTATCTCTTGGATGCAACCAGGTAGTTGCAGGGCAGAGTTTTACCTTTGAGATATATCCAGCTTGTGGCAGGGCAGGGCTTTGCTTTTTGAATGTAACCAGAGGACATTATAAAAATCCAGCAGTTGGAGGTGTAAGTTGCACATGCAGTTTACTGGGTGTGCACCCAGCACTGCAAAATAAATACTTTGCTTCACCAACTTTGCTCCTCAGTGAAAGTTCTTTAAGAGTGGGTTCATTTCTCACAAACAGTAAACTTACACTTCCTAATGCAAAGTGCTGTAATGCTGTCCCCCAAGTCGGCAGACGGAAAACTGAATTAATCTCCACTGTTGCACACAGGCTTGTTAAATCTCGGCAGAGTGAAAACAAAAAGACCATGTTATTACCATTCAGCACTGCCACTGAGTGCTTGGTGGGAAGCCACGACACCTTGCATGAACCATGCTTATTTCACAGCACTGCTGTTGGCAAGGCCCTGTGAAGAGCATCAGAAACAAGTGGTGCAGTTATTCCTGAGCTAAATGGATGCTAGAAACACAACACGGAAGGTAAAAGGATAGCAAAAGAAATTTACACCTCTCTTTTCCTCTGACAGGACTGTTAAATTGGGCTTGCAAAATAGTGAAGAGCCCTCCCACTGCCAGAAGGAAAAGGAAGGGAGTTAAGGACTTGTCTTGCACTTCCATGGATCAATACACATATCCTGTAAACAACAAAAACCAGGACCAGCATAAAAAATGGAGCAAAGCCATTTTACGGGAGATATCCTCACAGCATATATATATAGAAGAGACTTTCTGTACCAATGACCTAGACAGATATTAAATTAGGTGTTTAGTGTACATCTGGGAGACAGACAAAGCACTATTAATCTCAAAGAAAAATAATGCAGTGTGATAATGTGACATCTGTCCAGTTTTACAGTAAAAACACTGTAAAAAAAATTATTCTTGCCTCTTCGCTAAGTAAGCAATGAATCTTTTAATTAGCCACATCAGAAAATGACAGAGAAAAGCCTGAAATGCCTGAGAAAGACTGTATTTTAAGCTTAGTGAAAAAGGATGTTAGCACTTGTGAACCTGATTCTGTCCATGTTTATCAAGTTTACCCCTTGACGTCAATGGATATCTGCACATGAGAGCACATTTGTGTAAGAAAGATTCTAAAAGTAAAAGCAGACTTCTAGCAAGGTCACTTCAAATCATTTTTGAATCTGGTTTTTCTATTTTGTTCTCCTCTTGAGCATTTCTGTCCTTTTTTTGGTGAGTTTTTGGCCAGTTCTTAATCCATTCAAAGAAGGGATGGGCTTAACATGTTTTTAAAAAAAAGAAAAATTAAAAAATTATAAGATGAGATGACTCTTTGCAACTGCACACAGCAAGTACCTATATGGAATTAGGTGTCTTTGGGCACCAAGACCATAAGCATGAAGTATTTAGAAGACAGAATCAGTTTTTCTTAGACTAAGTTAAAAAAATAAAACAACCAACCAAAACCAAACTAAAAATATCCAATAAAAAAAGTCCATACCAAAAAAAAAAAAAAAAAAATCACCAAACTCTCACTCCAGTAAAGCTAAAATGCCTTTCTGAACTAGTATGAACTCAACTAAGAGCAAAGTATGTTCTATTAATTGATGTTTATTTAAAACTAACATTTGGGTTATTTAACCAGCTTTGAACAGAAGCTGAATTACTTTTTTTTATAGTGTCAAATGTGTTCCTAACTTTCTACTGTATGCTGACAAAATACAGCTTAATTTCTCCCATAACTCAATGTATTTCACCAAGTAAAAACAAAACAAAACCCAGAAACAAACAAACAAAACCTCCAAAACCTAACAAAAACAAAACCAACCAAAAACCTTGCACTCTCACAAGAGTAATTCTGGAAGACATATTTTATTTCTGTGAAATTGTTAGACATACCCATCTGAGATAAAGCTACTCTTACTAGCAGTTAAACATTAAGTCCCCTACCTCTACTGTTAAAATCAGAGCGAATTTTAATAGATTTATCACAAGGAAGGATGCAGTAAACAAACTGGACTGAATCTTGTCCCAATTATTTCAGCTTGGGGATGTTTCAAGATCCCTTATATAATGCTCTTTCATTTCACCTGACATTGTAATTGCTCTTTCAAGCATGATCTGTATAAACTGAGAAAGCAACTTCAGTTCTCCTTTCAAAAGCCTTATCTTCAGCACTGCAGTTTCTCTCTCTTTGTGACAGTTCTAGACCAGACCATGGTGCAAATCTGGTCTTTGCACCTTTCAGAAGACATAACCCCTTCTGTCCGCACAGTCCAATGGCAGCATAAAAACCACATCTCTCCTGACGAAGTCCAACAGGCTCAAGGAAAGCTACATACCATTTAAATGACTTCATGATTATCTACTGCTTGAGAGAGAAACTTTGATGCTTTAGCCAAAGCCTCTGAAGAGCAGTGCAAGAGGCAATGGAGAGAACAAGAGCCTGACTTTTTGACTCAAGGTCCACCAGCACAGTATCCTTCAGAAAGCAGTGGGAAACCCTTCAAAACTTTGAGACTTCAGTTCTGCCTGGACTAAGCAGAAGCCCACAGTCGTAGCTCCTTCCCAATCCTCTCCAACATGCATTTGGGTGCATATATTACTAAAAAAAAAAGTTAGAAAAAATCCACAGTTAAAGAGTCTGTTTTAAGAAGCCAATATCCTGATAAACCAAATAGAGTGATAACAAGACAGTGTTAGCATCCTGTGAAAAAAAAAACCCTATGAAGAAAAAGCATTTAAGTAAAATACAACTGAAAGCATCTTTGCAGGCAAATATGGAGTACTCATGCACCAAAACACTGTTCACAACATGGAAGAAGTCCAGAGAGTAAAAATCAACTCGGATCATTATTCTTGTGAATAAAACCCCAGAAGCAGTTTTTCAAAAAGCCTTTAAGCCAGGCTTCTAATTAATCACACATAATTGAAATATAAAGCAGTTAAAACACTAAGACTAAAAATAAGCACAAGAATAATTTTCTACTTCTATGTTAGTTATGAGATTCTGAACTCCTAGTTCACTAAAAAACTGTCACAGCTATGACTGAGGGAAAAAGACCAAGGTCTCACTATTGTCTGATGTGTTTCAGTTTACAGAACCAAAATGGAAGAGTTTTGGTCATTATGCTCTTACAAGAATTATATTGTTCTGAACTATGCCTCATCATATAAAGAATAATTTCTGCATCATTTAAATGTGCTTAGGTTACATCACAAATTGCCATTATATTTTGGGGGAAACCAAGATTTANTTTTCATCAACCCAGACCCCAAGGTCCTTTTCCTCAGGGCTGCTCTCAGTCATTCACCACCCAGCCTGTATTTGTGCTACCCAGGTAGGAATAATCTGTACTGTCTTGGAATGAGCTGGACACAGGCACTGAAAGGACCCATCCTTTTCTTTTACTTAGGAAGCAATAAAATGCAACACTGCAAGCTACAAGATTATGTTGTTTGACAAGCTCCTCATTATTCTTAACAGGTACTGTAATTTCAAAATAAAAAAAAAAAAGCAGCTCAGTGAAGTTTTACTGAATTTCTACAAATGCTTCCTTTGACAAGGTATTTGCTAAATTAAATCACAGAAAGTTACCTTATCAAAGGAAATGTTTGTGCGGAATGTAGCAAACTTAACCTGTCTTTACCTTAAGTGGGATAAGACACTATAAATGCTGTATATGTATTTCATTACACTATAAACATCTTACTATCATATTACTTATTGAATAATTACTATTAAAAAAACTAAATAAACAAATAAAATCAGTATAAACTAAGTTCACTTCTACAGTCATAATTTAAGGTCTCTGATTTTAACCCAAATGTCAACACCCCACACCCAAAAGAGGGGAATAAACCCCAACCAAAAAAAAAAAACCAAAACCCCCCAAATGCCATGAAAACCTCACAAGTATTTTATCAAACACACACCCATGAGAGCTTCTAATTCCAGTCCCTTCTTTACTCCTTGGAAATTTAGATAGTTATTCTTTATGTACAAGTATATGACATCATAATGCATGTATCTGATGGTAGGAGCAAGTGTTTAAGAAACAATTCCTGACAATAAAACAAGTAGCGGGATTCACTATTGTCAAATAAAACAAAAATCATTACAGGTAGACATAAACACTGGGATATGGACTAGAAGGTAGACACAAAGTAGTACCTATTAATCAGCATTACCAAGAGTAAAACATCACAATAAAAGAACACTAGACTGATAGGGCACAAATTCATGATAAAGAGCGAGCTCCATCACTTTTCATTGGTGATAAACCTATCTCTGTATATCAAAATCAAGACTAATTGCCCTAAATAATATTATTTATCCTCAAGAAACAAAAATCCAGCAAGACACATCAAGGCTGGGAAAAGAGAAATCTTACAACTCAAGAATGGAAGTTCAACTTGTAGGTGTCTAAGCTATTAAAAAACAAAGACTACTCACTAGTCTGTAAAATCTGGATTTTATAAATGTCATCTGTAGATTTTACTTCAATATAAGGAAGTGATCTTTATTTCTTAAACAATGGATTTGGAGAAGAACAAACTGGAAATACCAATCCCTTTCACTTTTCCCTCTTTAAAACATAAAAGCTTGCTTGCTCTTCCCTAACATTGCTAAGACATTTAAAACTACTGAAGTTTAACTAGCATTCATGAGAAGCCTACATTGTTTCAGAAGTGCCAATCAGATAAGCTGCAGAAGAGCCACACTTACTCTTAAATTGCAAAACCAAGTATGACTACACTTTAAGGCTATTAGAAACCTGTGTTCTACACAGCTGCCCAAGCCTAAACTGTACTGATGAGTGGAAAAGTTCAAGTCTTGTAACACTAGTTGTTTACATTATTATTAAGAAATTGAGTAGCATGCATCATTCTGAGTATTTAGATATTCAGGTATTGCCAAGTACCAAAAATCTTACTGAGCATGTATTGATTGTAGAGTTGGGTTTACAAAGCAGTTCTGAGTTACCACCATAGGAAAGCATTACATAGAACAATACCCATGGTAAGGTGCAGAGGAGCTCATCCTACTATTTGCACAGAATGGCATCATTTTAAGGCTTCTGCACAGAAATAGTTGAATTATTTTAGAAAGTAATCAAAGATTTATTACACAAACACCACACAACTTGACACCAAGCTCTGTCTATGTTCCTCCATCTTATTTCATGACTTCTTAGACACAAAGTGAAGAAATTGATCTCTATAGAGATCATGAATAAAATTCCAGCTTCAGCAAATTTTATTACCAGTTACATTTCTTCAGTTTTCTTTCTAAAAACCTCTTATAACATTTATTATGTAGTAAGTCAAGCAGCAACAATTTGGAACAGATATTTGTGACCATTAGTATTCTAAGACAGATTTCAAAACAAACTGACAAACAAAATACCAAAACAGGGCATAATCAAAAGCGTATTTCCAGTAGCCTTTACTGTGTATTAGCAAGGATCCTATTTAAACCAGACACTCCCTTATATTCTCAAAAAGTGGATATAAATGAAAATCTAGAAACAACCAGAAAATCCAATTAATTGCTTTCTGGTACTAGTTTGGAGGAATATTTAGACAACAAGATCAAATTCCAATTGTTTATGAATTTCAGACAGAGAAAGAAACAGATCCTCGGGGCTGCACATGAGATTTTATTAGTTATTTTAAATTTGATAAGATTCTTTTATCACAGCATCATTAAATGAAAAAAAGTAGTAATGAGGGTTTCTCTTGGGAATCATCCCAGAACCAGCAGTAACATAAACAATATCATCAGTAATGTATCCAGACATATTACCATTAGTTAAGTAAGTGGAAATAAATGAACTTCAAGGTTTGTTTTTTTTAAAGGGAAGGCAGAATATACAACCAGTACATTAAACTGTAGTGAGCAACTGAGAACAATTTAAATAATTGCCTCTGAAATGCATTAATTCAGTAATGAATCCACTTGTAAAACTACAAAATATGATTGTCTGATCCAATATCCACAATAGAATAGTTTACCAATCTACTTATGTATTTTAAATATATACAGTCCTCCATAAATATAAAAGACTACAGTAATTTGATAGTTTTATTTCCATGATGAACTACAATCACTGTGAGAAGTCTAAATGCAATTTGTTTGATATTAGCAACCAACCCCATCTCTTGTTGTTTCTTTTGCTACAAAATTAAAAAGCTCTCCAAAGCAAATTATTTCCCTGGGAGGTACAAGCAGACTGCAATCAATATACTCCTTTCAGCTGGCTAAAGAAGGTGCCTTAATATTCTTTACCATCTTCTGCAGGTGCATTTTCTAGATTAAGATGTACTTCAGTAAAACCCTTCTCAATATATGTGCAGTGTCTCAGCTGATTGTGCTGAAGGGCAAGTGTCCTTAAACATTTGAGGTTGTTCAGCTGGTTTTTAATCCAGTGCATATCATGTGTCCCTTTTTCTTCATCCCCACGTTTCACTCTTTCCTAGAAATGACATGAGAATTTTCTCTGCACTCTTGTGGCTAGCTGCATCAATAAAATTATCTTAGCTTTTTTGGTAAAACCAGCTGATTCCATCAGTTGTACCCACTGGTCTTGCCATNACCATCACACCATTCTAACAAGACTGTATTTTACTGGGACAACTTCTTCTGCTTAGCTAGTTTTCTCACACCATTTTCACCGTATTTCCCCAGCACTGTTCAGTCTGTTCAGAATTAGCTTCTTCAGTTAAGAATATAGGCCAAGTTTTTTTTTATGATGAGATATTTTTAGGTGCTTAATTTTGTAATGTTCTTAAAGTCTTTACATAGATCATGTATTTATAGGTCATGTAATGAAATTTATATGCAGCAGAGTTTCTGCAGACTAAATATTGATCACTAATCACTATACATACTCCATTAATGCACACAAATCACCAAATTCTTTAGAAGATTATATAATTTGAGGCAAATCCCACTTATTTCACTCATGTAAATAGTCTTGCTGATAGCAACAGAATTTTGAGAGTAATTAATTGAATTGTGTTAACCAAAATACAAAAACTTCCCATACCTTGAAATGGTGGGAAGTGGGGGAAAATGGTCCTAGACCTTACACAACCCCCCAGTCATATCTTATATTAGAAGCTTCCAAATGCCTAGAAGGTATTTTTAAAGATACACATAATTCCTGTATACAACCACTTCAAGGTTGTTAAGGCTGTCTGCAAAGCTGCAGTTGACAAGAATTCCTAGGAATATTTCTACCTAAAATGGGGGAACATATCCAGGTATCTCTGGCACACCTACATGGAGACAAGAAAAAAAGGCAAATTTTGTATCTCTGGCAAGGTGCACCAGGAACAGTTATTAGCCTACTGCTTTTGATAGTGTCCACTAGCTACAGCTCATTTGCAGTGACACTGCTTGATATATAGGCCAGCTGGCAAGATTTTACAGTATCACAATATCACCAAGGTTGGAAGAGACCTCAAAGATCATCAAGTCCAACCCACTACCACAGACCTCAAGACTAGACCATGGCACCAAGTGCCACGTCCAACCCCCCCTTGAACACCTCCAGGGATGGTGACTCCACCACCTCCCTGGGCAGCCCATTCCAGTGGGGAATGACTCTCTCAGTGAAGAACTTTCCTAAACTTCCCCTGGTGCAGCTTGAGACTGTGTCCTCTTGTTCTGGTGCTGGTTGCCTGAGAGAAGAAAGCAACCTCCTCCTGGCCACAACCACCCTTCAGGTAGTTGTAGACAGCAATAAGGTCTCCCCTGAGCCTCCTCTTCACCAGGCTAAACAATCCCAGGTGTTTAACTGCTACTAAACAGTGTTTCTTAAAAAACAACTAACAACAACCCACCTAATTTCTCTTAAAATATGGCTTAGAATGTCAGGAAGTCAATTAAAAGTAACTCCTTAGAACCTACTAATTCCTGGAGCTTCTACCCAGTACCTGTCTTTACTCCTGAGCACGTCCTCTCTCCCTCTCCATCTCTCTCTTTTTTTATTTTAATGACTAAAACAGAGGAAATTAAAAAAGCACTGCATGTCAGAGCTAGTTGCAGCTTTTGAAAATCAGGCAACAGCGAATGGCACAATTTCAGGCAAGATTAAGACTCACAAAAGAATGGGAAAATATGTAATTTGCAGACATCTAGACTCCGCTATTATAGGAAGCCCTGGACAAAGAAACAGTATTTATCTTAGTGTATGTCCTGTGTGACATTGGAAACATGATGTATTCTTCCCATTCTGAGAAATGTGAATGCAGATTTAAGTATGTTTTTTAAAACATAAAAGAAGTGCAAAACTGGATCTGTCAATCATCGTGCCCACTATAAAAAATGCTCTTCAACCAAAATTCTCATCACAGGGCTGAAAGACTTCAGAACCAAAGCTAAAGGAGCAGGTATATTTAAGGCACCTGAAATACTGCGAGCAGGAAGAGCTTTCAGGATCTCAACTCTGACCTGAACTTCTGACAGTAGTAGTACAGGACCCAACAGCTTCTTTAACCAAACCTAGTTTCTTGGCACCCCCTAGAGGTTTTCCTCTCATAAAGAAACAACTCCAAAAATTCATTAATTATAATTATTGTCAACTACAGGAAAGCTTATGATCCAGAGCTCAAGTCTGTAACCAGTGTAGATTGGTACCAAAAAAGTATAGGCAAGAATGCAAAATCAGTACAGTACAGGATCAATTCTGGTGTCATTCTGTGTGATCAGATTGCTCATTTCTTTCAATTAGCCCAGGACTTCTGAATCTGTAGGAACAAGAACTAGAAAAGCACACCACAATTAACTACCCTGTTAAAAAACAAGGGAATCCAGTTTTCCACCGTGCAAGTCTGGAGCTTTATAAAATCAAATGCTGCACTCAGTTTATAAGAAAATAGCCAAACTTAAAGACAACTAGTAAAATAAAAGATCACCCATAGAATCAGAGAATTATAGAATCAGACAACCAGTCAGGGTTGGAAGGGACCACAACGATCATCCAGTTCCAACCCCCCTGCCATGGGCAGGGACACTCTACCCTAGATAAGGCTGTCCAGAGCCTCATTCAGCCTGGCCTTAAACACCTCCAGGGATGGAGCTTCCACCACCTCCCTGGGCATCCCATTCCAGAGTCTCACCACTCTCATGCTGAAGAACTTCTTCCTAACATCCAGTCTGAATCTACCCATTTCTAGCTTTGTTCCATTCCCCCTAGTCCTATCACTACCTGACATGCTAAAAAGTCTCTCCCCAGCTTTCCTGTAGGCCCCCTTGAGATACTGAAAAGCCACAATAAGGTCACCTTGGACCCTTCTCCTCTCCAGACTGAACAGCCCCAACTCCCTCAGTCTGTACTCATAGCAGAGGTGCTCCAGCCCTCTGAGCATCCTCGTGGCCCTTTGGGCACACTCCAGCACATCCATACCCCTCTTGTAATATGGGCTCCAGAACTGGATGCAGTATTCCAAGTGGGCTCCCACCAGTGCAGAACAGAAGGGGAGGATCACTTCCCTCGACCTGCTGCCCATACTTCTCTTGCTGCAGCCCAGGCTTTGGTTGGCTTTCTGGGCTACAAAAGCACACTGCTGGCTCATGTTGAGCTTCTCGTCCACCAGCATCCCCAAGTCCCTCTCCTCAGGGCTGCTCTTCAGCCAATCACTGCCCAGCCTGTATTTGTGCTTGGGAATGCCTTGACCCAGATGCAGAACCTTGCACTTAGTCTTGTTGAACCTCATGAGGTTGGCCTGGGCCCACCCCTCCAGCCTGTCCAGGCCCCTGTGGATGGATCCCTGCCCTCCAGCATGTCTGCTGCACCACACAGCTTGGTGTCACTGGCAAACCTGCTGAGAGTGTTCTCAATGCCTCTGTCCATGGCACTGACAAAGATGTTAAACAACCCATGCAACACTGTAAGACAGTATTCCAAACACCAAGTGTCACACAGATTACTTTACAAATAAAGTGGAAATTAAATTTTATTCATGTTCTCTGAATAAAATCAGTATTAGTCATTCAATTTTGCCATCGTTTGCTCAGTCTCTTCTCCTTCCCACCAAATCCTGTCCACACAAACTATTAAGAAAAATGACCTGAAAACTGCTGTGGTGGTTTGAGGCTAATTGGAATGTTTTAATGAAAATAATTAGATTATAGGCTGTTAAAAGTAAAACAATGATGATGTCTGCTTCACTCATAGGCTTGCTGAGATGTATAAGAACAAGAACACAAACACAGATAAGACAGAGAGTCTCTCTCTGGGAGCTGCTGTGTCTTCTGCTTTCTGCTGTGTAACCTAACTCATCACTCTGCTTCTAATCCTTCTTGCAGATCCTCAAAACTCACCTTGCACGTAAAACAAACCCTGGGGTAAGGCAGAGGGGTGGAAAGAAGGTGGAAGGGTGGTTGGGAGCCCCTCCTGGGGACTCTGATTTCTGGGAGGGGTGTTGTGTTTCTGTATTACCTTTAACTTGTCTATTTCTGTAAATATTCCTGTCTATTGTGTATATATCTGCTTGTAAATTGTGCTAAGCTGTGANGGGGGTTGGGGGCGGTAACTCCCAAACCATCACAACTGGCTTCTGACTTTTTGATCAAGTTGGTGTTAGGATGTAGCTTCCTATACTGTATCATGAGTAATCACCCTTTCAGATCTCAGTAGATGATGCTCTCCAGATCCAAGACAGATGTGCTCAAACCTTCATTTTCTGCTATCATCATCCTGTAAGACTGAAAACTGAGAATGTTCAAAGTAGTCGTGCAGTTCTAAGTAACTTCCTCAAAACAAAGCAGAGAACAATAGCTCATTTTAGTTAATTATGTAAGATAAAAATGAAAAAAAAATTAATATTAAAGAGGCATTTTCTATCATCAACAACATCACAGCAAAGTAAACGCCAGCTTTGAAGTGTTTACTTTGAAGATATTTTGAAATTGCAAGCCATTAATGCACAGATTGCGAAATGATTGACCACTCCTCTTTTGCTGCCAACATTTCTCCTTGGTTTTGTTGAGAAAGCAAATAAAAAACACCAGGAGCAACATAAAAAAGGGAGCACATGACACATACTTCTGCAGTTTCAGCATCAGAATAATTTGAGACATACACATCATTCTGTTCGTAGTACACTATCATATCAGTGACTGGTGAAATGAAATTAAATGAAGGCCAATTGGTAACAGAATTATACAGTGTCTGCTTGGAGAAAAACATAATGAAACCCTTGAAACATCCTCATGGTGACTCCTCAGGGATCCAGCTCTAGCTACTATGAATTTTGCATTTCAGGAGGCTGTTGTTTGAATGTAGAAGAGTTGGTCTCAGATAAATTTGAATGGTGCTTGCTACACAGACACCCCTACTGCAGGCATATGGTCCCTACCAGAAACCACACAAAACTTTTGAGCTTCTTTGCATCCTGTTATGTCTAAGTTTTCAGGCAGCATCAAAATGCTGATTTGTCATCTGCCTGTCAAGAAACTTCTGCACACTGGACAAGACACAGTAACCAATGCAGCTGCCACCCCTGAGATGACCAACACATCCAATATTCAATCTCACCACCACACACAGAGAAAGCATGTCTAGTGAAAGCAGTTTGCCTGCTATATTAAACACAAGCGTTACTGGGAATACAAGGCCCATATCCAAGACTCTTCCCTCATCCCAAACAGCTTTCATTCCCAGTTTAAAGCCGTGTTCCTCATTCAACTTTAAGCAACATTTAAACCAATACTACAGCTCAGTAATACCTGAATTTGAGACAGTGTAGATGCCAAACCAGAACTCAAAGCATAGTTGTGAATTACCTAGAAATACGGCACAGCTGTGCACATCTCTCCAGGTGTGGCTTTAGCAGTGCTGCACAGAAGAGAAAACTCACTTCCCTTCACCTCATGGTGCAGCCCAGGAAGCTGCTGGTTCTTCTCTGACCTGAACATATGATGCTCATTCATGTTCAACTTGCCCACCAGGAGATCCAAATCCTTCTCTGTAGAGTTTGTTTCCTGTCAGTTGGCCCCAGCATGTACTGGTGCAAGAGGTTATTTCAGCCCAGGTGCAGAAATTTAGCACTTTGCCTTCCTTGAACTTCACAAGATTCCTGTCAGCATCTTCTCCAAACTGGTATTAACATGTGTCTGAAAAGCAGCAAGGTCCTCTGCAAACTTGCTGAGCATAACTGTCCCATCACTCAGATCACAAAGGTGTTAAACAATATAGGACACAATACTGACCCCGGGGTACACTGCTAGGGCCTGACCTAGAGCTGGACTTCATGCAGTTGACCACAACTGATGCAAGCAGTTCTGGCAGTTTTCGGTCTACATCTCTACCCATTAATTTAATGACTACTTCAAGAGCTTGTCTATGATTATGTTATGGAAGACTACCAAAAGTCTCTCATTAAGTCATAATAAAGGACACTCATGGCTTCATCCACCACAGTCATCTCACAGAAGGCTATCAGGCTCTTAAAGTGTGTTTTTCTTCATAAAGTGATACTGACTACTCCCAATCACCTTAGTGTTCTTCTGATGTTTGGAAATTGTTTCCAGGAGAATATGCTCCACCAATTTCCCAGGGGCTAAGGTGAAGCCGACCTGTCTGTAGCTCCCCAGATCACCCTTCTTAAAGGCAGGGATAATATTCACTTTCCCCCAGCCCTCAGGAACCTCTCCCAATCACCATGACCTTTCAAAGATAAATATTAGAGACTTGAAATTTCCTACAACTAGTACAAAAGCAGTTTCTACGTAGGCAGATGCCATGACAAAATGGATCAGTACAAACTGTTTCACTCTTCAATGAGCAAATAGACTAATTTACAAGCCAACTACAAAGCGCATGTCAGCTGTTTATTACCATTCAATCATTCCTCCACCTTACCAGAGTCCAGAATGGAATAAAAGCCCCACTGGAACTATCCTGATACCAACAATAAGATGCCACAAAATATCACATTACCACAGTCACGAGGAGAAAGCTCTACTTGTCTGTAATTAACAACAGCCTGTGCACTAACTCAGTAAAAAACAGCATCCAAAACAAGCCAGCTAGTACCTGGAAACACAGGTAATGATGAAGCTTAGAACAAAGCTCGTGAGAACAGCAGACTGAATGATGTCAGGGGAAGCTGCTCAACTGTGAAACAGTACATTGGAAGAATAATTTAAAAATTAAAAAGGAAAAAAAATTTAAATCTAACCATCTGACTACAAAAAAAATCTCTACTATGAATGAAGGAGATAATGTACTCTGCTGTAGGCACAAACAAATTTCTGGAGAGTTTAAAATAGTTTAAAAACTATTGTTTTTAAACTAAAATTTCTCTTTAAATTGTATCAGTAGGAAAAACCATTGTCATTGACTTTGTATTTATCCTTGTGAAGTGTAAGCGGTTTGGTAATTACACATGACTTACTGATTGTAATATGAAAACCTACAGCAACAAAGTCATGCTTTGAGCAGCTCCTAGAATGGAAATGTATACAAACATAAGGAGTGATTATTTATCACCTTATGTGCATGCATTTAGGACAGTGGTATGAAGAATAAATACAAGGCAGATGTTCTAAAATTCACTGTATATTTCAATAGACTATACTGTCATGGTTGGTTACAATTATATGAATTATCAGAGTTGTGAAAATTAGATTTCTTTAATAAATTAATGTTGTTGGCCAAACCTTTTTTTTTTTTATTATCTTAACTGAAACAGCAGCAGCTACAAAAGCTACAAACTACTGTCTCGAGGCATTTGTCAAGTTTAACAAAATTTATTTTTCAACTGAATATTGCATTAAAAGTATGTTTTATTGCATACTATATCACTAGCTGTAAATTACTGCAGAACAATAAATACTATCCATAATATGGCCAAAAAAAAATTACACATTCTTGCTGCCAAAGTAATTGCCTGTATTTATTGAGATTACTTGACTTCATACTCAACACACAAAGTGATAAAGACAAGTTCTACCCAATATACAAGGTGCAGAGAAAAGCCTAATGTTGCCTTCTGATCCACTGAGTCAAAGCCTAGGGAAAATTATGTCAGAAAAAAAACACTTCTAAGAAATTGTCTTAAAAGTTCTGAGACACTTTTAAGACAATCAAAAATTAGAGTAGTATTTAATATTTTGAGAACGTGACAGAAAAAAGCCAAGAGATTGTCCAAATATTCTAGGGCTTACCTGTGCTAATTGTTTTGCTGAAAGAATCTTTAATTGCTTCAACCTCAACTTAACCCCTATTTGAAGAAGGCAACCTATGAACATAGGAAACTGAAACGTTTGTCCTGCATTTTCCTGCTCTGAGACTGCTGCCTTGCCTTTGCTTGAAATAAATTAGGGAAGGATTGGAAAGATATTATTATTGGTACCACAAAACAAGGCTTGAAGAGAACCTCTCTGTCCACTTCTCTCTCTTAACACATGTGGAAGCAATAGCAACAAACCCTTGCTCATAAATTATTTGAATATAATTTCTTACACACTCTGTTAATACAGTAGTATTAATGTTGTACTAAATGACCAGGAGCAGACTATTCACTGACACGTTGTACGGCTTTAGAGGGCTGGAGCAGCTCTCCTGTGAGGACAGGCTACAAGAGTTGGGGCTCTTCAGCCTAGAGAAGAGAAGGCTTCCAGGAGACCTTAGAGTAGCCTTTCAGTATCTGAAGGGGGCCTACAGGAAGGCTGGGGAGGGACTACTGACAAGGTCTTGCAATGACAGGACAAGGGGCAATGGGTTTGAACTGGTAGAGGGGAGATTTAGACTGGATGTTAGGGGAAAGTTCTTTACAGTGAGGGTTGTGAGGCACTGGCACAGGTTGCCCAGGGAGGTTGTGGCTGCTCCCTCCCTGGAGGTGTTCAAGGCCAGGTTGGACGAGGTCTTGAGTAACCTGTACTAGTGGGAGGTGTCCCTGTCTATGGCAGGGGGTTGAAACTAGATGATCTTTGAGGTCTCCTTCCAACCTTACCATTCTATGATTCTATGATTCATTATTCTTGCAAAAGTAAGTTTTGGGTTTGTTCCTTAA